>SJYT01017386.1:868942-934480 GCA_006410635.1 Cephalophus harveyi | reverse complement strand
ATGCTGTAAAGAGCAATACTGCATAGGAACCTGGAATGTCAGGTCCATGAATCAAGGCAAATTGGAAGTGGTCAAACAAGAGATGACAAGGGTGAACGTCGACATTCTAGGAATCAGCAAACTAAAATGGACTGGAATGGGTGAATTTAACTCAGATGACCATTATATCTACTACTGCGGGCAGGAATCCCTCAGAAGAAATGGAGTAGCCATCATGGTCAACAAAAGAGTCCGAAATGCAGTACTTGGATGCAATCTCAAAAATGACAGAATGATCTCTGTTCATCTCCAAAACTGTACAATAATCATCGCTAAATTCTGACAAAAACTGTGTTTTTCCTAAGTTGTGGATTTCCAGCAAAGCACCTGGCACATAGCAAGCACATAACAAATTATACAAAATAACTTTACTAATTAATTAATCAGAGATCTGCTGTACTAAAAAGCAGCTCCTACTTTAAGTGGAAGAAAATAAATTCCAGTTTGAACATTTCTAGAAATCATTAAAAGAATTCCTCCTGCTTTGGCAATATGTGTTTTCTTAATCTAGAGCAAACAAATGCTTTGTGTAGGTTAAAAATACACAAATGGATTGAGTTTGATTCCTATCAAGTGCATCTGCATAAAATCTGCAAACTACAGAGTAAGAAGCCTATGCATAATGGTGTTATTGTCTCATAACTTCATTAATTTTGATGCTTAGATCCAAAGAAGTTAGGACATCATTATACCATTAGCCTGGAGATGTTTACCTCTCCTTTCAGACTCTTCTTGGATAAATAATATGGTACTACTGAAATGACTTGCTCCTAGGGCAAGCAATGAAGCAGTTGTTCCCTCAATAGCCAGACTCAAAAGCCTTTACATTGTCTCAAAGAAGCATGTCTCATGCTTACTAATAAACTGCATTTTAGAGAGCTTTAAAAAAAAAAAAAAGCAGCAGCAGCATACGAAACACTGAATGTGGAAGTGTCTAGGCATAAAGATGCCTTTCACGTAGCAAAAGAGGTTGAGCAACATTTTTGCCAACTATAGATGGCCTAGAGCAAAAGTAAGGAAAATCATCATAAGACAAGAATTAAGAAAGCAGGAATATATGCATTTAATTGGTCCTGAGAAATGTTGATATTTAATGCCAGTGTTTGAATTGGGGGAAGTTCTTGCTTAGACTAAGATTAGATCGAATGTCCCTGATAAGAGCATCCTTTGTTCCTTCTACTTCCACAAACAAATCACTTCTCACACTGCACTGTTCCCCCAAAACTTGCACACCGAGAGGTTATCCTGTTCACCACTGCTCATTTGATGGCACTCACAGTGCCAGACACAATATATCAATCCTGATTTTGTTCATCATATGTGAGAATACTGCTATTAAATTCCAAGTCCACTTTGCAGCGTTGGGGAAAGCCCATTGCTTCATTTAGAAGTAAAACCAAATTCTGTCAAGCCATGTTTTCAATCTGCCTAGGGAAGAAGGATCTAAATATTGTGTTTGGTGCTCCACATTGCCAAGAATATGGTAAGTTGATAATGTTTTTTTCCTCAAATTTGTCATCAGACAACACTCTACCACTTGGAGCACATAGAATAAGTCACATGCTATGTTAAAAATGGTCATTTGCCTTTGTCCAGCATGTTTTGCAGAACGGTTAAGTTCAGTCGCTCAGTCGTGTCCAACTCTTTGTGACCTCATGAATCGCAGCATGCCAGGCCTCCCTGTCCATCACCAGTCACTGGAGTTCACTCAAACTCACACCCATTGAGTCGGTGATGCCATCCAGCCATCTCATCCTCCGTTGATCCCTTCTCCTCCTGCCCCCAATCCCTCCCAGCATCAGAGTCTTTTCCAATGAGTCAACTCTTCACATGAGGCGGCCAATGTACTGGAGTTTCAGCTTTAGCATCATTCCTTCCAAAGAACACCCAGGACTGATCTCCTTTAGAATGGACTGGTTGGATCTCCTTGCAGTCCAAGGGACTCTCAAGAGTCTTCTCCAACACCACAGTTCAAAAGCATCAATTCTTCGGCGCTCAGCCTTCTTCACAGTCCAACTCTCACATCCATACATGACCACAGGAAAAACCATAGCCTTGATTAGACGGACCTTTGTTGTCAAAGTAATGTCTCTGCTTTTGAATATGCTATCTAGGTTGGACATAACTTTTCTTCCAAGGAGTAAGCGTCTTTTAATTTCATGGCTGCAGTCACCATCTGTAGTGATTTTGGAGCCCAGAAAATAAAGTCTGACACTGTTTCCACTGTTTACCCATCTATTTCCCATGAAGTGATGGACCAGATACCATGATCTTCGTTTTCTGAATGTTGAGCTTTAAGCCAACTTTTTCACTCTCCTCTTTCACTTTCATCAAGAGGCTTTTGAGTTCCTCTTCACTTTCTGCCATAAGGGTAGTGTCATCTGCATATCTGAGGTTATTGATATTTCTCCTGCAATCTGGATTCCAGCTTGTCATTCTTCCAGCCCAGCGTTTCTCATGATGTACTCTGCATAGAAGTTAAATAAGCAGAGTGACAATATACAGCCTTGACGTACTCCTTTTCCTATTTGGAACCAGTCTGTTGTTCCATGTCCAGTTCCAACTGTTGCTTCCTGACCTGCATACAGATTTCTCAAGAGGCAGGTCAGGTGGTCTGGAATTCCCATCTCTCTCAGAATCTTCCACAGTTTATTGTGATCCACACAGTCAATAAAGCATAGTCAATAAAGCAGAAATAGATGTATTTCTCGAACTCTCTTGCTTTTTCAATAAAGCATAGTCAATAAAGCAGAAATAGATGTATTTCTGGAACTCTCTTGCTTTTTCCATGATCCAGCGGATATTGGCAATTTGATCTCTGGTTCCTCTTTTCTAAAACCAGCTTGAACATCAGGGAGTTCACAGTTCACGTATTGCTGAAGCCTGGCTTGGAGAATTTTGAGCATTACTTTACTAGTGTGTGAGATGAGTGCAATTGTGCGGTAGTTTGAGCATTCTTTGGCATTGCCTTTCTTTGGGATTGGAATGAAAACGGACCTTTTCTAGTCCTGTGGCCAATGCTGAGTTTTCCAAATTTGCTGACATATTGAGTGCAGCACTTTCACAACATCATCTTTCAGGATTTGAAATAGCTCATCTGGAATTCCATCACCTCCACTAGCTTTGTTTGTAGTGATGCTTTCTAAGGCCCACTTGACTTGATATTCCAGGATGTCTGGCTCTAGGAGAGTGATCATACCATCCTGATTATCTTGGTCCTGAAGATATTTTTTGTACAGTTCTGTGTAATCTTGCCAGCTCTTCTTAATATCTTCTGTAGCCTGCACAGAAGCCACATCCTGAACATCACCAGTAAAGAGCCAAGGCGTTACCCTCATACTTCTCTACTTGGTGTCTATGGTACTTCATTCCTGGTTTTGCTCCTACTCAAAGTAGCTACACCTTCTTAGTCTCCCACACTGTGGTCTTTCAGTCAGTCTCAGAATGTCTCTCCTCTGTGTGCACTCGTGTTCTAGGTAAGCTCATCCCTGGCAATGTTGACAACTTCCAAACACACATCTCAAGGCTAAGTCTCTTCCTTGTACTGTAGACTCATATATTAGCACAGTGAATTATATGTGCAATGGGCACCTCAAAAGTCATCAGAATCAAACTCCAAATCTCTTGCTGCAAAGGTGTTCACACTTTGCAGTCTTTCCCATCTCTGTGAATGACAACATCACTTTCCCATGTGCTCAGCTAAAAATAAAATCAAACCTTTTCCCTCCCACTCTATGTCTAATCCTTCAGCAAATAATGTGGATTCTGTGTTCACAAGTTAAAGACTTTCCTATCACTTGGTCCAAATGCCATGATTTTTGGCCTCTTTATTGTAATAGCCTCTTAACTGATTTCTCTGCATTTACCCTAATACTGCTGCTGCTGCTGCTAAGTCGCTTCAGTTGTGTCCGACTCTGTGCAACCCCAGAGACGGCAGCCCACCAGGCTCCCCTGTCCCTGGGATTCTCCAGGCAAGAACACTGGAGTGGGTTGCCATCTCCTTCTCCAATGCATGAAAGCGAAAAGTGAAAGTGAAGTCACTCAGTCGTGTCCGACTCCCAGTGACCCCATGGACTGTGACCCACCAGGCTCCTCCATCCATGGGACTTCCCAGGCAAGAGTGCTGGAGTGGGGTGCCATCTACTCACAAACATAACAGCTATGGAAAGTCACTAATTAACAACTAGGTAAAGAGCTACCTACAGTCTATTCTTAACTGGTCACAGTGATCCTTTTAAAACAAAATCCATATCATTCCACACCTCTGTTCCAGTCTCTCGAATGACTACCCATCCCATTGAGAGTAAAGGCGAATCTTTAGGCTACCCTCACATTTGTCTCCAGTTCCTCTTCAACTTCATCTCACTTACTGGTAACCTGCTAACTCTGGCTTCACACAGAGCTGAAGTTCCTTAAAACGAACAAAAAAACACAATGAACATGTCTTGCTTCAACAGTTCTGCCCCTGATGTTTCCTCTGCCTGGAACTCCTTCTTAAGGACATGTCTAGATCTCATTGTCTTAAATCTCTTAAATCTCTACTTGAAAGTCAACTTTTTGATGAGGCTTTCCCAGACCATCCTATTAAAAATAAAATTCCTCACACTGCACACTCTCTATCCCCTTTGTGCCTTATTTTATTCCTGGCTTTTTGCAATATGACACCACACACACATATGCTTGGTTCTTGCATTTATTTATTTATTTATTTGCCTCTCCCCTCTAGAACCTGAGTGTACAAACTCTAATCTCTATTCTTACATCTATATGCTGAGCACCTGGTAAGGTGCCTAATCCATATAAGGCCCTCAATAAATACTTTTTAAATAAACAAACACTTGAAAATCTATATCTGGAAAGGAATTATTAGGGTCCTGACTGTCTTTTGTTTAGTCACATACTTTTGACCAAGGCATCTTACTAGATACACAATCTTTTAATTTCATTATTAGACATTTTAGCATTTAATCTGCCATGCTTAGCCTAAATTAGAAAGGAACAAGGAATACAACAGTGACCACTTAGAAGAGCTATTGTGGTAAATCTTCAGATCCCAGTGTTAATCTAGGGAATATAATTTGTTAGAAGCTTATAATTATTCCACTAGAATTTCTTAAAGGCAAAGTTCAAGACTTCTGTGATTAGATTTCAACATGCCCACTCACATTAAAGCAGATTAAAAATTTTGGTTGTGTTCTTTGAAGCCACAGTACAGCTTATTAATTAAAAACAAATTATTTTAATAAATGAATAGATTAAATAAACATTAATACTGCTGCAAAGATAAATATTGGAGAGATTTTTAAGGCTCATTCCACCAAAAATTTCCCGAAAGGATAAGAGATATCAGAAGGCTTTTCAAACTTTGATCTTAACAAAGAAAATATCTAAATGGCAGTAGTTATATCAAAGAAGGCAACGGCACCCTACTCCAGTACTCTCGGAGAAGGCAATGGCACCCCACTCCAGTACTCTTGTCTGGAAAATCCCATGGACCAGGGAGCCTGGTGGGCTGCAGTCCATGGGGTCGCTGGGAGTCGGACAGGACTGAGCAACTTCACTTTCACTTTTCACTTTCATGCATTGGAGAAGGAACTGGCAACCCACTCCAGTGTTCTTGCCTGGAGAATCCCAGGGACAGGGGCGCCTGGTGGGCTGCTGTCTCTGGGGTTGCACAGAGTTGGACATGACTGAAGCAACTTAGCAGCAGCATCAACCAGTACTCTTGCCTGGAAAATCCCATGGATGGAGGAGCCTGGTAGGCTGCAGTCCATGGGGTCGCGAAGAGTCAGACAGGACTGAGCGACTTCACTTTCACTTTTCACTTTCATGCATTGGAGAAGAAAATGGCAACCCACTCCAGTGTTCTTGCCTGGAGAATCCCAGGGACGGGGGAGCCTGGTGGGCTGCCATCTATGGGGTCACACAGAGTCGGACATGACTGGAGTGACTTAGCAGCAGCAGCAGTTTTATTTATAAAATAAACGTGTTTTATTTCATTATGAAATAAAATTAATGTTCAAGATGTGGCTTTTGTGTAGGCTACCATTCTGCAATACATGTATTTCATATACCAAAATTTTCTACTTCCATTTGAATACAATACACTGCTAATACATAAACATCTATGCATAATAGTGGTACATTCTATGGCAAAACCAATACGGTATTGTAAAGTAAAATAAAGTAAAAATAAAATTAAAAAAAATAAAAGTTAAATGCTGTTTGAAAAGTATTTAATGTATTAAAGTTTAATAAATCATAAATTAGATACAATGTAAGGTTTACTGATAAATTATTTCAGAAAACCAAGCATGAGTCAGAGATTGCTAGTTTACTTCCCTTCTCCCAAGATCACTTCCCTGTATAATCTGATGCCCTCTTTTGAAAACAGTTATTTTATGGTCTAGTTTGTTTATCACTTGTTTCAGTTGGGAGGTAAATATGGTCCCTGTTACTCCATCTTTACTGGAAGCAAATGCCAAAAATATCCAGTCTTATAAGATGGACATAAGATTATTTCAAAATGAAAAAAGAGATGCCTTACTGAAGATCACTCAGGTATTAAACTGAGGAAGTAGATTCAAATCTAAGTCCTAGCTCTTAACCACATTGATCTTTTAACTCTTCATTGGCATTTGCCACTTAGTATTATCATCTGCCCACTTAAAATCTTTTTCTCTGACAGTGAACTTCTTAAAGGAAAGAATTCTGTCTTGCGTTTATCTTTCTGGCCACTGTAGCACAGTGCTGGCACACAGCTGACGTGCCCTGAGTGCTCAGGTGCCTCCCAGTGGCTCAAATGGTAAAGAATCCTTCTGCAATGCAGGAGGATCCAGGTTCAATCCCTAGGCTGGGAAGACCCTGCCCTGGAGAAGGAAATGGCAACCCCCTCCAGTCTTCTTGCCTGGAAAATCTCTTTCATGGACAGAGGACCCTGGCTGCCTACAGTCCATGGGTTATAAGAGTCAAACAAGACTTAGTGACTAAACAACAAGTAGCTTTTTCAGATTGCTTCAGGTGGAGCCCTAACACACCAGTGACAAGATAGGATACTTACTAATAACGCTTACAGAAGGCTGTGAGTCTTGGAAATATTAAGATGCCTCAAAGAAAATAAGTTTTTGCATGAAGGAAGAAATAAAAAATTAAAATATTAGGATAACCAACCCTTTGGGCAAAGAGATTTGTAGAACAGCTGGAGAACTTTGTCTAGTTACCTGCGCACTGAAATTGTGTTTTGATTCTAATTTGCTTTGAAATTAGCATCTGTTCAGAATCACAACCTTGTAAGTGGAAGGAATCACATATGTCACCTGGGCCTTTTTCCTACTCAGTTTAGAAATATATCCTGATGTCAGACAAACTCGTGATTGAACCCCCCATTTTTGCTTAGACAGCCTGCCCTACTGTGAGGCAATCTTATTTGTTATAAATCTTTCTAGTATAAGCTAGCCTCCTGCACGTGTTAAGAGAAGGTACATACCACACACACAGAGCTACTATTTATAAGAGAAGCAGCAGATCTCTGTCTGTATGTTTAGACTTAAAAATATACTTTCAGCATCATGGAGGATGAGGGAAGAAGCAGAGGAAGGGGAGGGAGAAGAGTTGGATGTAAAACATAGATATTTAGAATAGTTTATTTTTAACCACATTGCATTTTAGGTAGGCTAGAAAGTTCAAAGGATTTCGGGCAAAAATAATGTGCCACAAATACTATGTTCATTCTCATCTCTATGTATTCTTGAACCACAACATTTTTGGTCACCATACTAGTCCTTCATCCATGACATCCTAAATGCTAAAAAAATGTATACATTTACTTATAGTTAATATTCAAAGGTGTAAACAACTATCAGGTCTTTATGGGAACAAGTCTCTAACTAGCAATGCTTTGCACAGTCTTCTGATATCCAGGGCATAAATCATGATCAACTTTATTATGTGATACAATACAATCACAATATTATCATTTTATTTTGTCAAAGCATTAACACAAAAACCAGAAAGATAAGACAGCCCTGTACTGGCACACTTCAGAGGCAGGACAGACCCCAGCACTTAGTGAGAAACTCGAGAATCAAGAGTTAACCAGTGTTCTTTATTTCTTAAATAGAGAGTTGACCCTTGAACAATGTAGGGGTTAGTGGTGTGAGGCTCCATGCAATCAAAAGTCCACATATAATTTATAGTCAGCACTCCGTATCTGCAGTTCCCCTGTATCCAGTTCCACATCTGAAGATCCAAACAATCTTGGACTCTACAGTACTGTAGTATTTACTATTAAAAACAAAATCACAAATAAGTGGACATACACAGTTCAAACCCATGTTGTTCAGGTCAACTGTATTCCAATAATTCCAATTATATATATATATATATATACATATGTTATATACTCACACTCATATGTGTAAATATATATATATATACACACACATAATTTAATTGAATAACCTTGGTTTTATAAACCTGGCTTAGTTCTTAGTTACAACATAAGCTTGTCAATTACTTCCTGGTTTTCCATTTTGTGGCATATGCAAAATGCCTATAGTATATGAGGGAAAGATAAATAATCTACTTCAACTGAACTCCATTTATTAATGATACTAAATTACACTTGAAGGCCTTTCCAGTGCCACATTCTAGGATGAAATGATGTACTACAGGGAAAATACTATGAAACTTATTCAAATAATAGCTTCATATTTTTAACCATAGTTCAAAACATACTAAGTAACTGTTTTGTCTTTCCTTAATTACTAAATTCATTTCCAGAGAAGTAAGAAGGAAGAGAAACAATATTGATTATTACCTATTGCATTCTTTCTGGCTACTGTGAAGTTCGGCTTTTTAAAATTTATCCCTCGCAGTAGCTGTAAAATATTTAATCTTGCCCAAAGTCAATGTACCTATTTCATAGCAGGCAAGAGTTAGCCCAGATCTGCAACTAAATTCAGAGTTTGGCAATATCCTGCCATTCAACAGGCGCCTCCCAGAGTTCATCCCTAAAAACAAGTACCTTCCCCTACTCCCCTTGTTCCCTTGCAACATTGTTGCCTCAATATATATGCCTCTTAAGGTGGCATCAAGGGAAGGAGGACATCAGTGTTGAAAAGTCATAGTCCATCTACCGCTGTCTGCTCTAACAGTATTACCAGGATTCATATCATATGATAGTCAATGGGAGAAATGAACTTAAAACAAAAAGTTTTAAAAACCTATCCTAAAATACTCTATTCCAAAATATTGCTCTTCTCTTTCTATTCTATGGGATTTCATTTAACCAAATATAGGAAAAAGCTATATTGATATTAAAGATAATATGTTTTCATAGAAAATGGTTAACTTTCAACAGTTCCACAACCCCCCAGTGCAACCTGGATCTCAGCCTTGAGGAGGAGGATGAGGCTTACGGTGAATACTTTTATCCTCTGGGCCACATCAGTTCCTTATCTCTGCAATGCACACAGTCTTTGGAGCTTTCCTTACTTTTTAGAAGCCAGCCTGATTTTTACTACAATCTTGCTATCATGAATAATCAAATTCCTTAGTGTGAATTACTGGGTAATTTTTGTTCCCTGAGTGGGCCCTGTTTGGGAAGTAATAGACTGAATAAACACACACACAATTTTTCCTGGAGGATTTCTCAGAGACTCTAAAGTATATTAATATGTGTTACCGACTTTTTAAAAGGGTTAAATGATATACAGAATTTCACAAACCTATTAATATAAACACTCCCTCCACCCCACATACCAATCCCAGCCACACACATACATACACTGGCACATGGAAGCATTCTGTTGGGGCATCTTTGGAGACACAACTACGGGTTTTAACTTATAATACAGCTGAATCTTACATGGCAGGAATCTGAAACCAATGCCTGCTGATGGGGAATAATAAGGTCAATTTTTATAATTTTTTACAAACCTGTAAGAATGATTTTTCTTTTTATTCTTTTGATAAAGAACTACAGCATACTGTCTTCCCTTCCTGTCCCCGTCTGCCTCAGACAACACCTGCTCATGAATACCCATGGATTTCAGCAAGCACTCAAGAGAACAGGACTCTCATCCTGGAAAGGGCAGGACAGCCTCTCGGCAGGTGTGGCCATGTCTTGAGAGGAAGGGCGAGGTTGAAAGCTCCCTCCCCTCCCCACCCCGCAGGGTCTAGAGATTCTATTTCATACTGTCCATTTGATCATTCCTGAGGCCAAACATCTGGACTTTCCCATAAATGTGTATGACATCCATGGAAAGTTACAGACATAATCTGGTTTTTGACTCCTTGCAGCTTGAGACAGTAGCATTTGGGAGAAGACCTTGCAGAGGCCTCTGCTTTTAGAAATATATGACTTAAACAATAAGTGTCAGATACTATCAGAACCCCGGGCTGTGACATGCTGCAGGACAGAGAGCTGGTGGAAGCAATTATTACCTTTTATGTACATTCGCTAAAATACTGTTAGGGAAATGCAATTACTGGCTGGGAGGTTCATTTATCCAAATTATTCTGGGCTATCAAAGAAACTTGACATGTAAACAATTTAGATAAGGAGTCTAATAATCTAGCTATAGCAAGTATCTGCAATTTGTCATGCTGTGCACTCTTGCTCTTAGCTGCAATGGTCTGCTGGGCTTGCAGGGCTAGTTCAGCTGCATGTACACTGGGAAGACGACTTTAAGTCAGTGTCAAGATACTGAGTGAATCAAGGTACAAACAAAATCACAATGCAATGAGATTTTCACCTACTAAACTCAAAATAGAATGCAATGGCATTCCTATAATAAAGATATAACTAACTCATTACATGGAAACTATAGAAGATAAATAAGGGGCTTCAGAAAGTAATATTAGATTTATTTTACCTGGTATAGAAACAGTCAAATCTTAAATAGTTTTAGTCACTCTGATATGACCAATAATGTGCCAGGTTAAAAGGATATGAATAGAGCATAATACAGAACTGCTGTTTTAAATAACATCTCCTTTGGGAGACCAAAATAAAATTGAAATGATTATATATAGATTATTTACATAGGAAAATTAGTAATAAAATGCCAAAAAGAACAACAGAATTCTCTAAAGCTACAGTCCAGGTCTTGAACACACATTCACCTTGAGATATTTTCTAAAGAAACTGGCACTCAACCAAGGGGCAAATCCAGGCTCAAAGATATTTCTTTTCAACAGAGGGAGTGCTTAACATAAGAGCAATGTGTGGAGTGGCTCTTTCTTAATTAAATGAAATCACTTGGCCCCTGCAAATAGGGGTCAGAGAAAAAAAGCAACCACTGATTTGCTTACTTCATGAAAAACATGTTTTCATGTATTCATTATCTCAACTAGTATTTACTGACTTTATTCTGTGTTCCAAGTACCATGTCAAGCACTAAAGCCTTCCACAGTGGGACAAGACACTTTGCCTTGAGGAGATCACTGTCCAGTATAGAAGACAGAAGGGTAAATGAATAATTAAAATAAAGTTGATAAAAAGCAGTAATGGAACAAGTAAGGAACGTCATGTGAGTGCAGAGGAAAAAGTTGCAGGAATGTGCTACAGCCAGGCTGAGAGCACTTGTGACAGCCAACTACAAACTTTTCAGAATTTTTGAAATCCAATCATTGAATACAGCCATTATTAAAAACTAATTTAGGCAAAGTTACAATTAGAGTTAAAGCAGAGGTAATAAATACTCAAAACTCTATAACTTTGTAATTATTTCATTATTAACAGAAATATATCACTGAAAGTGAAAGAGAATGAGATGGTTGGATAGCATCACTGACTCAATTTCACATGCGTTTGAGCAAACTCTGGGAGATAGTGAAGGACAGGGAAGCCTCAGGCATGCTGAGGTCCATGGGGTCACAAAGAGTCTGACAGGACTTAGCAACTAAACAACAACAATATCTGCATCTGAATGCAGAGTTCCAGAGAATATTGAGGGGAGACAAGAAAGACTTTTTAAGTGAAAGAAATAGAGGAAAGCAAAGAAATAGAGGAAAACAACAGACTGGGAAAGACTAGCGATCAGTTCAAGAAAACTAGAGATACCAAGAGAATATTTCACACAAAGATGAGCACAATTAAGGACAGAAATGATATGGACCCAGCAGAAGCAAAAGATATTAAGAAGAGGTGGCAACAATACACAGAAGAACTATCCAAAAAATATCTTAATGACCCGGATAACCATGATGGTGTGATCACTCACCTAGAGCCAGACATCCTGGAATGTGAAGTCAAGTGGGCCTTAGGAGGCATCACTGAGAACAAAGCTAGTAGAAGTGATGGAATTCCAGTTCAGCTATTTTAAAACCTAAAAGATGATGCTGTGAAAGTGCTACACTCAAGATGCCAACAAATTTGGAAAACTCAGTAATGGCCACAGAACTGGAAAAGGTCAGTTTTCACTCCAATCCCAAAGAAGGGCAATGCCAAAGAGCTTAAACTACCTCACAATTAGACTCATTTCACATGCTAGCAAAGTAATGCTCGAAATCCTTCAAAATAGGCTTCAAGAGAATGTGAATTGGGAACTTCCAGATGTACAAGATGGATTCAAAAGGCAAAGGAACCAGAGATCAAATCGCCAACATCCATTATATCATAGAAAAAGCTAGAGAATTCCAGAAAAAAACACATCTACTTCTGCTTCACTGACAACACTAAAGCCTTTGACTATGTAGATCACAACAAACTGGAAAATTCTTCAAGAGACAGGAATTCCAGACCACCTGACCTGCCTCCCGTGAAACCTGTATGCAGATCAAGAAGCAACAATTAAACCAGACATGGAACAATGGACTGGTTCTAAATTGGGAAAGGAGTATGTCAAGGCTGTATATTGTCACCTGGCTTATTTAACTTACAAGCAGAGTACATCATGTGAAATGCTCGGCTGGATGAAACAAAAGCTTGAATCAAGACTGTGAGGATAAATATCAATAACCTCAGATATGCAGATAACATCACTCTTATGGCAGAAAGCAAGAGGAATTAAAGAGTCTCTTGATGAAACTGAAAGAGAAGAGTGAAAAAGCTGGCTTAAAACTCAACATTCAAAAAACAAAGATCATGGCATCTGGTCCCATCACTTCATGGCAAATGGATGGGGAAACAATGGAAACAGTGACAAGCTTTATTTTCTTGGGCTCCAAAATTACTGCAGATGGTGACTGCAGCCATGAAATTAAAAGACATTTGCTCCTTTAGAATAAAAGCTATGACCAACCTAGACAGCATATTTAAAAGCAGAGACATTACTTTTCTACAAACATCTGTATACTCAAAGCTATGTTTGTTCCTGTAGTCATGTATAGATGTCAGAGTTGGACCATAAACAAGGCTGAGTGCCAAAGAATTGATGCTTTCAAACTGTGGTGTTGGAGAAGACTCTTGAGAGTCCCTTGGACAGCAAGGAGATCAAACAAGGCAATCCTAAAGAAAATCAACCCTGAATATTCATTGGAAGGACTGATGCTGAAGCTGAAACTCCATTACTTTGGCCACCTGATGTGAGGAGCCGACTCATCGGAAAAGACCCTGACACTGGAAAAGACTGAAGGCAGGAGGAGAAGGGGACAAGAGAGGATGGAATAGTTGGATGACATCACCGACTCAAGGGACATGAGTTTGAGCAAGCTCCAGGAGATGATGAAGGACAGGGAAGCCTGGCATGCTGCAGTCCATGGGGTTGCAAAGACTGGAACAGGATTGAGTAACTGAACAACAGCAAGTTGTTTATTTATTTATTTCTGTTGCACACATGGTGGAAACGTCATATAATGGCATCCTGCTGGGCATTTCTTACCAACTTTATGTGTCGGCATCACATTGATAACTTGAGGTTTGCCATGGTGGGAGTATCTATACCAGGGAATATATTCAACAAATATACTACCAAACATCCCCCCACCAAGAAGATAGCCAATTATTAAACATGTGTCAGCATACCACTGAAGACATCTAACCTTGGCTCCCCTATCTGTGATGTGCTTAGTCGCTCAGTCATGTCCGACTCTTTGGGACCCCATGGACTTCAGCCCATCAGGCTCCTCTGTCCATGGAGATTCTCCAGGCAAGAATACTGGAGTGTGTTTCTATGCCCTCCTCCAGGGAATCTTCCCAACTTGGGGATCAAACCCAGGTCTTCCTCAATGCAGTGATTTCCTTACTGTCTGTGCCACCAGGGAAACCCTGGCCCCTATTTAGTCATGGTAAAGGAGAGCTTCCTGGAAAAAGAGGGAATACAGAGAAGTAAAATTTGTCACACACAGAATAAAGACCAGCCTGCAGAAGTAAAAGTCCAAGCTAAAAATATCTAAGTTGTCCTAACTTCTCTCATCCTGTTTCCTCCAAATCCAATTATTTGCTATTAGAATTAGTTATTAGAATTGATCCTCTAATTCTAGTTCTCATTTCCAGAGCCCTATGAAGTTCATCATGACAATGGGGCTTCCCAGGTGGGCCTAGTGGTAAAGAACCTGCTTGCCAATCCTGGAGAAGTAAGAGACGCAGCTTTGATCTCTGAGTGGGCAAGATCCCCTGGAGAAGGAAATGGCAACCCACTCCATGATTCTTACCTGGAAAGCCACATGGAGAGAGGAGCCTGGCGGGCTATAGTCAATAAGGTTGCAAAGAGTCGGACACGACTGAAGCGACTTAGCACAGCACAAATGAGTTGAATGGCTAACAGGATGTACTGTATACAGAAGTGAAGTGGGTCATTTCTAGGTTACAGCTTTTACCCACACAGTGTGCCCTGTTCATTTAAACCTGATGGAGTGACTGTGGAACCAGTCAACTGAAATCCCTGAACGACTACGGAAAGCAAAGAATTTCTGAATACCTCCCTCTAAATTCCTACTAGGATTGGTTATGTACATTCAGTGGGAAATACACTTTTGTGGTTTTAAGCCCTAATATTTGAAACTTATTCACTATTTCAGCATAACCCAAACCATCCTGATTCAAACAACTGCCAAATACTATAGAACCTTTGAGATGGTTCTTTCATAACTTTTGTCCCAGTTCACATCCCTATTCTATTAACCCCTCAGCTGAATGACTGCAACAGCCATTAACTTCTGCTGCCAGTCTCAACACCCTTCAACCACTTCTATGTACCATAGAGCTGGGTGCCCCAAACACTTCTCTATTTAAAAATCTTTAAAATATCCTCATTTTATACAAGGTAGATCTAAATACTATAAAATGGTATATTCAAAGGGCCCTCATTATTTTTATCCTAATATTGATGTTCCAATCACACAGAAATAATACGTTTCCCAAACAAGCTTCCTCGCCTCAGAACATGTAAACCTTAGACCTTCACGCTCTCATCTCAAATATTCCTCTTGATAAACTCATGCTCATACATCAAGTACTTATGTGAAACCTCAAGCTAAATGGATGCCTTCTTCTCTTTTCTGTATGTTTCAAAGACACTTTGCTTACATTTCTATGGTAGCAATGATTTTATGACACTACAGTCAATTCTGCATATTTCTCTATCGGGACCTTGCTTTCTGGGATCTATTTCTGAATCCCTCTGACTTGACATATAGTGTTCACAAAAAGCCTGCAAGAAATATATCCAGACTTCTCTTGTAGTCCATTGACTAAGATTCCAAGCTTCCAATGCTGGGAGCCAAGGTTCAATCCCTGGTCAGGGAACTAGATCCCACATGCTGCAACTAAAGAACTTGTGTGCCACAAACTGAGACCTGGTGTAGCCAAAAAAAAGAAAAACTAAAAATAATTATTGGGCTTCTCTGGTAGCTCAGCTGGTAAAGAATCTGCCTTCAATGCAAGAGACCCCAGTTCGATTCCTGCGTCAGGAAGATCCTCTGGAAAAGGGATAGATAGGCTACCCACTCCAGTATTCTCGAGCTTCCCTGGTAGCTCAGATGGTAAAGAATCTGCCTACAAGGCAGGATACTTGGGTTCGATCCCTGGGTTCTGTATATTTCTCTATCTGGACCTTGCTTTCTGGGATCTATTTCTGAATTCCCAGGACTTGACATAGTGCTCATTAAAAAACTGAAAGAAATATATCCAAGGAGTTAATTTTTGATTTCCTAAACATGTTCAACTAGGGCAGAACTTTCCTTTTGGTTTTCTTGATGCTGATTTAATTAAGATTGTATCTTGGACTTCTGCCAAAAGCAGAAAAACAAGTTTGATCATTTACTTCAGTCTCCTCATGCGAGGGATGAAAATCAAGGCCCACAGATATTTGGTGACCTGCAACTGATTGATTGAGTCTGAATAGAATCCCAAGGCCTTCTTACTCTGAGGAACTGCCACTTATCAATCCTGAGTGTTACCTTATATAATAAGGTTATCTTAACATGCACTAAAATGTACATCATTTATTTTCTAATATTTTTCAATTTATTTTTACAAGCCCTGTTTCCATATATTGATCTTACCTCTCAACCAGTCTTTACATTTTTGGTTCCCTAAATTATTTCTTGAAGTGACCACCCAATGAAAAGGCAAAACAATTTAAAGTCAATTTTAGAATCTCGAAGTGACCAGGAGCGACCAGAAAAGTAACATGATTTAATTAAAGCCACATAGCCAACACTGAATTAAGGCCATAGAAACCAACACGAGAATATACTCAGGTATCTCAATGCCAGGACAAGGGTTCTTCTTCCTTTAAAACACAGGTTTTATTTTGATGCTCATTTTGGTAATTGTTGCCTTTCAGCTCAGGGTCTCATTTCTGTTGCTTTGATTAAGTAATACAAGTGACATAGTTCTTGTATTGGTTCCTCATATGTTTTTTTTTTTTAGGTAAATACAAGTAAAAAGTAAGAGAAAATAAAGGAAAAATATCCTATAAAATCTAAGTACCAAAGTTAATGAAAAATGAAAGGATTAAAAGTTAAACAAAATTATTAATGTTAGAAGGCATATGTATGTTCATAAAGTGCACTTAAAGAAACATTAAAAAAAAGGAGAGAAAGAAAATATGCTTCTTAAATCTGTATTTTCATTTCTCCTTCTATAACCTGTTTACAGAATTTTAAAAGCAAACCTTATACTATTAATAGGGTCACTTTAAATGAAACATGAGAGGCAAAGGAATTGAAGCTTTCTAAATGAAATGGAACTACTTGACCATCCACTCCAGGTAATTAGGCAAGGGATTAGAGTAGAATTCTATATATAGCTACACATTAGAAATAAATGGAAAACTACAGATTTAATAATTTACAAAAACAAAGCAACTCTCAATCTTCTAAAGAGAGTCCTTCAAACAAAATCTCTTAATGGCTGAAAAGCATCACTGAATGGAATTAACAGCATTGCCCTAGATTTGTGCCACATTGATGTTTAACAATTAAGAATGCATTTTATCCTCATTCGTGTCCTCCTTTTCATGGCAGATCTGGTCAAATTAATGTAAGCTTTGACTGTCTTCTCTCATTTTTTTTCCCTCCACCTCTACCCATTTTAAAAAATTTTCATTTTTGTAGCTACTCTATCCGATTAAAAATGCTCTATTATGCCAGGCTTCAGCAATACGTGAACCATGAACTCCCTGATGTTCAAGCTGGTTTTAGAAAAGGCAGAGGAACCAGAGATCTGTATGCAGGTCAGGAAGCAACACTTAGAACTGGACATGGAACAACAGACTGGTTCCAAATAGGAAAAGGAGTATGTCAAGGCTGTATATTGTCACCCTGCTTATTTAACTTATATGCAGAGTACATCTTGAGAAACGCTGGACTGGAAGAAACACAAGCTGGAATCAAGATTGCCGGGAGAGATATCAATAACCTCAGATATGCAGATGACACCACCCTTATGGCAGAGAGTGAAGAGGAGCTAAAAAGCCTCTTGATGAAAGTGAAAGAGGAGAGCGAAAAAGTTGGCTTGAAGCTCAACATTCAGAAAATGAAGATCATGGCATCTGGTCCCATCACTTCATGGGAAATAGATGGGGAAACAGTGGAAACAGTGTCAGACTATTTTTTTGGGCTCCAAAATCACTGCAGATGGTGACTGCAGCCATGAAATTAGAAGACGCTTACTCCTTGGAAGAAAAGTTATGTCCAACCTAGATAGTATTTTCAAAAGCAGAGATGTTACTTTGCCGACTAAGGTCTCTCACTGGAAAAGACTGTGATGCTGGGAGGGATTGGGAGCAGGAGGAGAAGGGGACGACCGAGGATGAGATGGCTGGATGGCATCACGGACTCGATGGACGTGAGTCTGGGTGAACTCCGAGAGATGGTGATGAACAGGGAGGCCTGGTGTGCTGCGATTCAGGGGGTCGCAAAGAGTCGGACATGACTGAGCGACTGAACTATTTCTTTGTTATAACTTGATTTTTTATAAATTTTATTGTGATAAGAACACTTAACATAAGCTCTCCCCTCATAACAGATTTTGAAGCATATAATGCAGTATTGACACAGTATATGCATGGTATAATAAAGAAGACCTCTAGAACATATTCATAATGGAATCCTTATTAAGGATTGAATAAGTTATGAATAACAATCCTTACTCATAATCCTTATTGATTATGCCCCCTCCCTACCTTCCTAGTGGCTCAGATGGTAAGGAATCTGCCTGCAATGCAAGTGACCCAGCTTTGATCCCTGGGTCAGGAAGATCCCCTGGAGAAGGATATGATAACCCACTCCAGTATTCTTGCCTGGACAATTCCACAGACAGAGGAGCCTGGCAGGCTACAGTCCATGGGGTCACATGGCATGATGCTTTT
The DNA here is from genome assembly GCA_006410635.1 of Cephalophus harveyi. Taxonomy (NCBI): domain Eukaryota; kingdom Metazoa; phylum Chordata; class Mammalia; order Artiodactyla; family Bovidae; genus Cephalophus; species Cephalophus harveyi. Next base: position 915,680 of record SJYT01017386.1, on the reverse strand, counting down.
CCAACTATCAAGGTCAGCTCTTTGGTCTGGTGATTCCTTGTCCTCCTCTCTTTCTCCTCAATTTGTAGCAGCATGTATCACATAAGCTGTTGAAATGGGACAGTATTTTGCAGTCACCAGCTCTGGATATGCAGACATATGTGATGGTCTGCCACTAAGTACAGGCTTCCTCGGTGGCTCAGTGGTAAAGAATCTGCCTGCTAATGCAAGAGACTCAGGTTCAATCCCTGGGTCAAGAAGATCCCCTGGAGAAGGAAATGGCAACCCACTCTAATATTCTTGCTTGGGAAATCCCATGGACAGAAGAGCTTGGCAGGCTGCAGTGCATGGGGTCGCAAAAAGTCGGGCACAACTGAGCAACTAAACATCAGCAGCAGCCGCTAACTATGAAAGGAAGAATCAAAGGGTTTGAGGAATATAAATATTTTGAGATCTTGGAATTATTGAGTAACATTATTAAGTGGTACAAATAACCTTGATTCAGCTTTGATTAAATTCACAGTGAAATTACAGGCTACACATTTCAATAAGAAACAATTAGGGAGTCGAGATTATTGACCCAGGTACTTTAGACACACAGAGTACTAGTACATGTTGCTCAGAAAGGGAAGGAAAGGTAACAATACATACAGAGAGTTACAAAATTTAACTTTCTTGGACTTCTCTGGTGACACAGTAGATAAGAACCCACCTGCAGATGCAGGGAACAGGGGTTCTATCCCTGATCTGGGAGGATTTCACATGCCCTAGGACAAATAAGCCCATGTGCCACAAGTACTGAAGCCTATGTGCCTAGCACCTGTGCTCCACAATATGAGAAGCGACCACAATGAGAAGCCTGTGCACCGCAATGAAGAGGAGTCCCTGCTTATACAATGAGGGAAAGTCTACACAAAGCAAGAAAGACCCAGTGCAGCAGAATATTAAGTCATAATAATTAAGGGCTTATCATAAAAAGCTGAATGCTTAAGCCTGTTTTGTAAACGGAGGAAAGAGTTCTTCTATAATATTCAAATGTCTGTTTTCATAATCTTCCAAGAACTATTAATGTATAGCCTGAAGACCTGAATCATTGTTACAGAAAATTATACTAAAATTCATTCATGATAAAGAATCATGTCATTTCACTCTAAAGTTTATATATTGTGTTTATCATAATAGGATCAATTTTATCACCAATTTGTGATGATTACTCTTTGATAATGATCTTTTCATCACAGTCTCAATAAGATCCAATACATGTAAAGTATTCATTCTCTTAGTATTTTAGGGACTGAATGGAAGTGAAAGTTCTCAGTCGTATCCGACTCTTTGCAACCCCATGGACTGTACACTCCATGGAATTCTCCAGGCCAGAATACAGCAGTGAGTAGCCATTTCCCTCTCCAGGGGATCTTCCCAACCAAGGGATCAAACCCAGGTCTCTTGCATTTCAGCTGGGTTCCTTACCAGCTGAGCTTCAAGGGAAGCCCAAGAATACTAGAGTGGGTGCTAAGTCGCTTCAGTCATGTCCAACTCTGTGCAACCCCATAGACGGCAGCCCACCAGGCTCCCCCGTCCCTGGGATACTCCAGGCAAGGACATTGGAGTAGATTGCCATTTCCTTCTCCAACGCGTGAAAGTGAAGTCACTCAGTTGTGTCCGACTCTTAGTGACCCCATGGACTGCAGCCTACCAGGCTCCTCTGTCCATGGGATTTTCCAGGCAAGAGTACTGGAGTGGGTTGTCATTGCCTTCTCTGACTAGAGTGTGTAGCCTATCCCTTCTTCAGAGGATTTTCCCAACCTAGGAGTTGAACTGTGGTCTCCTGAATTGCAGGTGGGTTCTTTACCAGCTGAGCTACCAGGGACTGAATAGAATTAAGAAATAAAAGAGGCTAAGTAACTTATCAAAAAAAGGAACACTACTTAGTAAGTGGCAGAGCAAGGGCTTGAATCCATGTTAGCCTGACTCAACAAATGGTGTTCTTAATATACTACTTTCCTCTTGGGCTTACAATGTATTTTTTTCACCTGCTCTTGACTCCACAAAATTTTTAAATGTTCTAAAATGTATGTTGAATATTTATCATAATAAAAGTTTTATGCAATTGCCTTTTAAAGTAAAATATAAACTCTAAAAGCTAACTTGGAAGTTTGAAAATTAAATCAATGTTGCCAAAAAGACAATTTTTCAAGCTTGCAGCTCTCAGATTGCCTCATCTATATTTTTCTCAAAATAACTTAGACAAAATTATTTACAGACTAGTTGCAACATGTTTTTCAAAAAAAGTATCATGACAATTTATATGGAAAAATGTGCTTGCCAAAAACATATATGACAGCTTAGGATTGTTTCAAATGAGTCTCTATATTATAAAAGAACTATTGTTTTCATTACTCATATCATTATGACCTGTGAAAACCTTGTCAAAGGTCAAAATTTTGACCTTGTCAGAATTCAGTTGCGTCCAAAAATATTTTCCTTTTTGTCTTGAATTGCTTCTTTGAAGTAACTCCTTTACCTCAAAGCCAATTTTCAGTTTCTTTCATTAAAATCTAACCAGCATTATAATGAAGGAGAAAAAAATGAATAAACAAAATGCTCAAACCAAAGTATCCAATAGCAGATTCATAGCAAAACCAAAATGGTATCTACAAGAAAACAGGGATTTTTTATTTAATTTGTTTTCATATTCACTCAATTATTAAAGCAAATGGTTTTAATCTTCACATAGGAGATTAGCCAGGGTGTGTTTCAAAAATATGGATGACACTACATATACTTGAGTAACCACAGGTAAGCAAATTTTAAAATATTCAAGGTTATATATGCATAATGCCATCCAATATACATTATATATACTTACATACATGCATATATATGGGCTTTCTCAGGTAACCACTGGTAAAGAATCTGCCTGATAATGCAGGAGACGCAAGAGATGCTAGTTTGATCCCCGAGTCAGGAAGGTCCTCTGGAGGAGGAAAATGGCAACCCACTGCAGTATTCTTGCCTGAAAAATTCCATGGATAGAGGGGCCTGGTGGGCTATACTCCACGAGTCGCAAAGAGTAGGACATGACTGAGTGACACGTACATACATATATATGCATATGCAGACAAATATACATACATACAGTGATGCTTTTCCAATAGTTATTTACATTTACACACTAAGCAAGTTTACAAATTCCTTATATTCTATAGTAGTAATGCTTGAGCTACCTGAAGCGAAACTATTTTCACAGACCTTCCATTTTTCTTCCTTCCCCACCATCTTCCTTCACTCTATTTTCTATCCTTTTTTCTATCCTTTTCTATTCCTTTTTTCCTTCCACAAAAAATTAATTATAATCACATATGTTGGGAACTGGCAAGTACGAAAGGTCCAGTAGTGAATAATTACAGAAGGACTCAGCTTTTATGGAGCTGTAATTATACTGTATGTACATTTGTTGACAGATAAAAAACATAGGATTTTTTATAGTTGTTTTTCAATTGGGGTATAGTTTCGGAGAAGGCAATGGCACCCCACTCCAGTACTCTTGCCTGGAAAATCCCATGGACAGAGGAGCCTGGTAGGCTGCAGTCCATGGGGTCGCGAAGAGCTGGACACGACTGAGCGACTTCACTTTCACTTTTCACTTTCCTGCATTGGAGAAGGAAATGACAACCCACTCCAGTGTTCTTGCCTGGAGAATCCCAGGGGCGGTGGAGCCTGGCAGGCTGCCGTCTATGGGGTTGCACAGAGTCGGACACGACTGAAGCGACTTAGCAGCAGCAGCAGCAGCATAGTTGCTTTACAATGTTTTGTTAGTTTCTGCTGTACAATGAAGCAAATCAGCTATATGTATACATACATCTCCTCCTTCTTGGGCCTCCTTCCCCAAAACCTTATCTCACCCCTCTAGTCATTACAGAGCACCAAGCTGACCTCCCTGTGTAATACAGCAGCTTCTCACTACTATCTATTTTACACGTGGTGGTGTATATATGTCAGCTGTAGTCTACCAATTCATACCCCCACCAGCCCACCCCCATGGCCACATATCTGTCCCCCATACCTGCATCTCTATTCCTGCCCCGCAAATAGGTTCATTGGTACCATTTTTCTAGATTCCGCATACACACATTAATATATGATTGACTTTCTCATTGCTTTTCTGACTTATTTCACTCTGTATCACACACTCTAGGTCTATTCAGACCCTTGTTCAAATCATGATGCTGTCACTTATGCACCTTTGGGAAATTATTTAACTTCACTGTGCTACCATTTCCACAAAACATCAGCTGCTCAGTCGTGTCTGACTCTTTGCAACCCCAGGGACTGCAGCACACCAGGCCTCCCTGTCCATCACCAACTCCCAGAGCTTGCTCAAACTCATGTCCATCAAGTCGGTGATGCCATCCAACCATCTCATCCTCTGTCGTCCCCTTCTCCTCCTGCCCTCAATCTTTCCCAGCATCAGGGTCTTTTCCAATGAGTCAGTTCTTCTCATCAAGTGGCCAAAGTATTGGAGTTTCAGCTTCAACATCAGTCCTTCCAATGAACACCTAGGACTGATCTCCTTTAAGATTGACTGGTTGGATCTCCTTGCAGTCCAAGGGACTCTCAAGAGTCTTCTCCAACACTACAGTTGAAAGCTAAATGGCAATAAATTTAAACTTATCCTGTATCTTGTGGTTTAAGTGAAATAATAAATGGAAAGAATAGAGTGGAGAATTTGACATATAATAGATGGTTTAATAAATATAACACATCTGCTCTCCTCACATACATTTAAACAGGAACTTGCTATTAAACCCAAGCTTCACTTTTACAGGTTTGCAAATAGTCCAAAAAAAAAAAAAAAGTAAGAAAGAAAATATGCTCAGGGTTTTATATTACTCTAAATAAATATTTATAGACTTGTTCCAAATCGGGAAAGGAGTACATCAAGGCTGTATATTGTCACCCTGCTTATTTAACTTACATGCAGAGTACATCATGCAAAATGCCGGGCTGAATGAAGCACAAACTGAAATCAAGATTGTCGGGAAAATATCAATAACCTCAGATATGCAAATAATACCACCCTTATGGCAGAAAGTGAAGAAGAACTAAAGAGCCTCTTGAGCAAAGTGAAAAAGGGGAGTGAAAAAGTTGGCTTAAAACTCAACATGCAGAAAACGAAGATCATGGCATCCAGGCCCATCACTTCATGGCAAATAGATGCGAAACAATGGAAACAGTGACAGATTTTATTGTTTTGGGCTCCAAAATCACTGCAGGTGGTGATTGCAGGTATGAAATTAAAAGACGCTTACTCCTTGGAAGAAAAGCTATGACCAACCTATACAGCAAATTAGAAAGCAGAGATATTACTTTACCAACAAAGATCCATCTAGTCAAAGCTATGGTTTTCCAGTATTCATGTATGGATTTAGAGTTGGACTATAAAGAAAGCTGAGTGCCGAAGAATTGATTCTTTTGAACTGTGGTGTTGAAAAAGACTCTCAAGAGTCCCTTGAACTTCAAGAATATCCAACCAATCAACTGCTGCTGCTGCTGCTAAGTCACTTCGGTCAGGAAATTTGTCCTGAACATTCATTGGAAGGACTGAGGTTGAAGCTGAAACTCCAACACTTTGGCAACCTGATGTGAAGAACTGACTCATTGGAAAAGACCCTGATATTGAGAAAGACTGAAGGCGGGAGGAGAAGGGAATGACAGAGGATGAAATGGTTGGATGGCATCACTGACGTGATGGACGTGAGTTTGAGTAGTCTCTGGGAGTTGGTGATGGACAGGGAAGCCTGGCGTGCTGCAGTCCATGGGGTTGCAGAGTTGGACATGACTGAGTGACTGAACTGAAAATAAATATTTTACTCAGAAGTACTTAAACAGTGATTGAAAACTCTGTTACCAAAAAGAGGAAGAAAGAGAGAAAATCTGAGTATCAATGACACAGAGAGTATAGGAAAATAAATAAGCCCATGTAGGCATCAATATAAGTTTTCCTGATGGCTCAGCAGGTAAAGAATCTGCCTGCAATGCAGGAGACACAGAAGACACAAGTTTGATCCCAGGGTCAGAAGGCCCCCTAGAGAAGGAAACGGCAACCCACTCCAATATTCTTGCTTGGGAAATCCCATGGACAAAGGAGCCCGGTAGGCACATTCCACGGGGTCACAAAGAGTCAGACACAACTGAGCATGCACACACAACCATCAGTATGTTAGATTAAAAGGTATGAACATGAAAGGATATACTGATCATGTTGCAGAAACCAGTACTCGAGAAACCAAGCACCACACTCGGAAAGCTGGAGAACTCAGGTTTATTATGCCAGCGGACCCAGAGGAGTTAACACTCCAAGCTCTGAGCCCCAAACAAAGGGATTACAGAGTTTTTATAGACAGACTGTAGTAGGCAACACTAGCTGTGAATAGGCTGGTTTAAACTAAGGGGTTTCGCGCATGTGCGGGAACAGTAGTCAAAGTGGGGAGGGGGATGTCTGGCCTGGACAGGCATGATTAAGCAGGTTAGTAGGGGCTAGGTAATTGCAAAGAGCAAGACAAGGGTGAAAACTTGTCCAGTCTCTAGTATTGCAAGTCCCCACTTTCTGAGACTACATGACCTACATGATCTAGACTTTGCAAGGGGCACGCTGATTTACACAGGCAGAAGAAGAAGGAGGTTATGTAAAATTTTAACTTTTCTTCTTCAATCACAGGTGGCATCATTACCCAATGCTGACTTGTAAAATTCTCAACCCCAATTTTATTATCTTGTTTTTACACAGGAAGTGCTCTCACTCACTGGGAAGGCAGCTATTGCAAGTAGGCCTCCAGCCATGGTGGGCAATATTCTTTGTCTCCATGAAATAAGTTACCATGTGAAAAGACAGATGAGCTGGAGAGGGATATAGGTCTGTTGAATACTCAATGATGGAAACAATTAAAAATTGAATATTATCAACAGGAAATTACTACCTAGGGGCATGCTGAGTACTCCAGAAATGTAAGTCATGTCCTGCTATCTCATATACTGAGAAATCCTTCATCACTGGGATAGACTGGATGATTCTAAGTGGTATTTGAAAGCAGTGGGCCTCAGTGGAATCCAGCATTCCTTAGATTTTAAGTCTCACCACTAGCTTGCTATAAAATTCTGGAAAATCTGACTCAATCCAGATTGTCTCCCTATTGTATTATTTGTATTGTTACCCTAATTGTATTAATTTTAAACAGACAATTTAATGAATACAATGAAACAAAAACAGGTGCAGATTTGTGGTTAGAATAAAGCACTTTCAAAACTCAGTTGTTAGAATGTAAAATCAACTCCTAATTTAAAAGCACCACAGAGAAAACCAAAGCTTCTTTGCCATAAATAAGAAACTCAAGTGCAATACTGAAACGGTGTTATTGTGTCTAATAGAAAATGTATTAAGGAAAAGGTAGATTGCTTTGCAGAGTTGTTCAAAAGTGACAGTTTCAGTGTGCTTTCATTGTTCAACCAAGTACTGCACAGGGAAGGGGACAAGACAAAGGAACACAGATGGGGACAGTCTTCTGTTGCACATGGATGTTCCAAACAGTTAAGTCAGGCTGAGCATGAAAACCAGTTTTAATTTCACTCAGAGTGATTCCATGTTTGTCAAGCCATCTTCTGGATTATGATTTGGTTCCTTACGTGGATTGTCTACTGTGAGTAAAGGAGACAGGTTGATGGAAACCTGTGATATGACAATTTTATTTCTCTGTAAGGTAAGAAGCTGATATTCTACCTCATCTTCCTCAGTCTCTTGTGAGATTTCTAAATATGAATCATCATCTCCAAGACCAACACTAAAAAGATGGAAATCCTAAGATGGAACTCTTTAACTCATATAAGAATTAGGGGCAGACGCCAATACCAGTAAATTTGCCAAGTGAACTGTATGCATAAAAATCAGTACTCAAAAGCATTGAAAGCATTGAGGGAGACACAGAGAAGTACATTCAGACCTAGTTCCAACTCTCAAGGTGTTTTCAGACCAGCTGCTGCTGCTGCTAAGTCGCTTCAGTTGTGTCTGACTCTGTGCGACCCCATATACAGAAGCCCACCAGGCTCCTCCATCCCTGGGATTCTCCAGGCAAGAACACTGGAGTGGATTGCCATTTCCTTCCCCAATGCAGGAAAGTGAAAAGTGAAAGTGAAGTCACTCAGTTGTGCCCAACTCGTAGTGACCCCCAGGACTGCAGCCCACCAGGCTCCTCTGTCCATGGGATTTTCCAGGCAAAAGTACTGGAGTTGGGAGGAGGAGGCTATTAATGAAACACTACTATAAACTCAACATTGTGAGGTTAGGGTCTGACTTTTGTTTGAGGGGGTTCTGACTCTTAAAACCAACATTTACAGAACTATGCACATTAAAGTTGATGATAAATCTAATGTAATAATCTACAATGGAAAAGATTCTAAAAAATAATACATCCATACATAGACACATACGTATAAGAATATATATGAAATATATATGAATCACTTTGCTGTACACCTGAAACTAACACAACACTGTAAGTCAACCATACTTCAATTAAAAAAAAAAAAAGTAAAGAGAGTATATGCTTTACTTCTTCAGAGAGTCATCCAAATCCTTATTTAAAGTAATATAAATGACATCATTTACTATTTAGCATTGATATAAAGATGGGTCAACTCAGGAGACATCCTACAATGGTCAGACAGTTTTATCTCACAAATCAAGACAATTGTATATATTTTGAAATGAATACCACCAACAAAGACATGACAATATATTTAAGAGGTGAAATTTTCAATGGGCCCAAGTACAAAATTAAAAGAAATAAGCATTTCTAAATAAGCTCTATAAAGATTTTAACAAGAAAAAAACAGAAACATCAGATAAAATGATCCATAAAATTGTAGTTTAATTTTTTTTTCTTAGCATAGGAATCATAAGTGAAAACATGGAAAACAGAAGGGACTGTTTCTTTCATCTTATAAGACAATATGCCCTTCACCTGAAAGAAGATTTCAGCAGAATTTCAAAGACATTGAACAGAGTTCAGAGAGCGGCAGCTGTTGTCTACCTTGAGATTCTTTGTCTTTATAACTGTTGATCTTAATAAATTTGAAGATTTCAAAAAAGAGGTTATTGTTCCATTTGACAATGCAAGTTTTCAAAATGAAGTAAAAGCCACTGAAAATAACTGTTATCTTAAATGGGTCATTTCAAATAAAGATGAGTGGGTATTACACAGGCATAGAAATCTTACAGAAAGCTTTGCTCTGTAAATTTGAAATTCACCTACTTTTGTGAGTCTGAGTTCTCAAACACGGAGAATAGTTATACAGGTCAACATCAAGCCACAGAAAAACTAACAAAAAATAGAACGGACAGTGTGCCAAATTTCTTAAGGGAGACAGACTTTCTAAGCTTTGAAGTACTAGGAAGAAAAACACAAAGGAAAATGTGAATAATTGTGGGAAAATATTAAATACACACGTTGTAAGCTAAAAAATAAGACACTGTGAAAAAGCAAATAGGAAAAAAAAATTTAACCTAAAAGCAGCCTGCACAAATTACTAAGAAAATTTCCAAGACCTTAATAAATAAATTGACAAGAAACATTATTTTGCTAGAGGTGGCATAATAAAATACTACAGACTGGATGGCTTAGGAAGAGAAATTTATTGTCTCACAGTTCTAGAAGCCAGAAGTCTGAGATCAAGGTGCTAGCAGGGTTGGTTTCTTCTGAGATTTCTCTCCTTTTCTTACACACGCCTTCTTTCTGTGTCTTCACATGGTTCTCTCTTGGTCTTTGGGTTATTCTGATCCCTTTGCATCGGACACCCGTTATATTGAATTAAGGCCCACCTATATGACCTCATTTCCCCTAATCTCTTTCAAGGTCCTCTCTCCACATGTAACACATTCTGATGTAAGACTTCAATGCAGGAATTTGGGGGGGATACAACCGAGCTCATAATGGAAATCAGCAATTCAAAAAGTATTGTGCAAAAAAAATTAAAATGTTATCTTCATTAGCAAGTAAAAGAATGTTAAAAGTAAAATATGATTGCATTTCTTACTTGTTCAAATTAGTAGTGACTGAAACAAACATTTTAATGCTGTTAGCATTTTAATGGGAGAAGGCCATGTCACCCCACTCCAGTACTCCTGCCTGGAAAATCCCATGGATGGAGGAGCCTGGTAGGCTGCAGTCCATGGGGTCACTGAGGGTTGGACACAACTGAGCGACTTCACTTTCACTTTTCACTTTCATGCATTGGAGAAGGAAATGGAAACCCACTCCAGTGTTCTTGCCTGGAGAACCCCAGGGACGAGGGAGCCTGGTGGGCTGCTGTCTATGGGGTCACACAGAGTCGGACATGACTGAAGTGACTTAGCAGCAGCAGCATTTTAATGCTGGCAGATATTCAGTTCAATGAGGCTACTGAATGCTCTACAGAGCAACGTAAACTAGCAAGCTATTTTGGAAAACAAATTTGCAATATAGATCAGGAATATAAAAAATACTATTTCTCAATATAGATCAATATAAATAAGAAACAGATAATAAAAATATATCTAGAGAGCAATATACTTCTTTCTGGGAGATATCCTCAGTGAAATATTACCCATCTGAGTATTATTTACAATACCAAAATTATTTGAAGCAATTTATATGCCCACACTGGGGAAACTCTTACGTAAATCCAACTCTTGGTAAGATATTATGCAGCTACAAAAATATGTATAAAGATCATGCAAAACATAAAATATCTGAAATTTTATATTTTAAAAATAAAGCTGGATGAAAGGACTATGTTAAATGGGTATGCAGAATAAAAGAAGGCAAGAAATAAACCTATAGTCAATCATTACTTTAGAATAATAAAACTGAAGGTTTGTTTTTTTTTCCTTTCTGATTACATATTTTTTTATTTCCAAAAAGCAATACACATTTGTTTCTATAATGTAAAACAGAATTTAGGTAAAATTCGATTGAATTTGTAAAAGTTCAGTTTCAATTCTATCACACTTAGGTTAACATGTCAGCTGCTTACTTAAACGTTTTGCTTTCATACTGTTACCTGGGTTTTAACCAACTGTTCTAGTGATATGAGTGATACCTTAATTTAAGACCTCACTGGCAACCCCACCTTATTCTTCCCCAGTCACTACGAACATAATAAAAATGATGAGAACACACTTAACTCTTGTATGGATGAAGTTGGGGATTCCTATAAGAAGGATTTGAGAATCACTAGTTGATCAAGTTCACTTTCTGGAGAACTGATGACCACTCTCTCTTCAGTCTGTCAACCTGAAAATATTCATTGCATAGGTCTGATCTGATGATCAGAGCAATGTTTTATAAGTTATTTAGGCATCTCAATAACTGAAGACAATATCTGCTGTCTTTCTCTATGACTGAGAGGGACACACACAGCAAGTTCTGATAAGTTCCAAAATACAAGAACCAACTCTAGTAAGTACAGGGTACAGAATACTGTACCATCAGAGCTAGTGAAATAGTATATTTTACTCTTTGGTGAAATACAGAGAATCAAAGCACACACAATCATGAAAAGTCTCAAATTTTAATCTTTGGGCAATCAATTGACCATCTGAAATATCAGGACCTCAACCAAGTTTGTTAATTTAATATTAATGTTAACCAATATTTTAATTTTCCTACTAGATTAGAAATAAATAAAATAGATTGAACAGTTTCCTTTCAAAAATTTCCATACCCCTGAAACCTGAGATCATAACCATATCTGGAAATAGTCTTTGCAGATATAATTAAGGTAAGGTCCAAAGTGAGATCAGACTAGATTAGAGCAGGCCCTAAACTCAATGAAAGTACCTAAGAGACGGAAAGGGACACATGGACACAAAGGTAGGAAGACATGTGAAGACAGAGGCAGAGATTGGAGTGATTCTGCCACGAAGCAAGGAATACCAGGAGCAGCTGGAAGAGTCAAATTACTCCCCTAGAGTTTTCAGAGGAAACTTCACCCTGCCAACACCTTCATCTTGAACTTCAAGCCTGCAAAACGGAAGGATAATCAATTTCTGTTGTTTTAAGCCACTTCATTTGTAGTAATTTGCTATTGAAGTTCTAGAAAATTAAGTGATTTACAGTGGTTTACAGAGAGAATAATGCCACATCTCACAAAAGCTACCTCCTTAAATACTGGAAGCAGACTGGTGTGATGGAAAGAACACACGCAAGAGCTGGAGTGAACAGGTACCAATTCCATTTTGCAGCTTTCCACTGGTCAATCCAGTTAGCCTCCCTGAATATCTATTTAACCATCTTCAAAAGACACAATCATAATATCAATCACACCGTTCTGTTGACAAGGTTAAACGAGACGATTATGAAATAAGCATTTGATAAGCTGTCCAGTGGACAGAAATTTTTATTTTTTATTTTATTTATTTATTATTTATTAGAAATTTTTATTTTTTAATGTTGTTGGCAATGGCTCAGCGTAAATGTCAATTTTGTACTAGATATGTATTTAGGAAATATGACAACTGAATATATGAAAGAAATTTATAAAAGTGCATGCTTAGTTTGTCTTCCAGTCCTTTCTCTATTTCAGAATCTTTTTACCTTAAGGGTGGGCTTATCTCCTGAAGACTGACTTTGGACCCAAGTATGAATCATTTATCACATAAAGAGGTGAATTATTGGGGATGTTTCAAAAGAGGAGTAACTGGGGACTGAGTTATTTTTAGAGTTGTTGTGCTGTCACAAATAATCATCTGTTGTATTTTCAGTCATCTGAACTTGGATAAGAAAATAAATAGATGACCCTGACCGTGGTAAAACATTTTTAGCATTGGTGATGAATAAAAAGCACAAAGCTAGCAACAAAGAATCCTGCCGCTCACATGCAGCTCTTGGGTCTTTACAGCACTCTCTGAATTTGAGAAGAGCATCAGATGAATGGTATCAAAGGCAAGAAAACTGATTGCAGTTAGTTCAGTAATAAACATAGTTCAATACTGCTTCTAAAAAATTCAAGAGTTAATAAATGACTCAATTCCTTAACAGCTTAGAATTGCTATTCAGAAAATTAAATTTATAACTCTTGATTGTGAATCACTTTATGCAATAAAAATATCAGTGAGGCAAATGACTTCAAATACAGTCTCTCAGAACTGATGTGATCTGAAAAAGTTTTTAAAACTAAATGGAAGATATGATCCAAGCTCCTGGTGTTCCTGTTTTCTTCCCTATCAGAGCAGAAAGCAAGATTCACTTCCTTAGGGCTCATTCCTCAATGGGAAATCACTGGTGTTCCTACCAAAACAATCAGACAGCAAATAATTTCTCCAAAATCCATATCCTCAATGAGTATTTTGTCAAGATTGGATCATGAGCTATTTTCAGTGAAAGTTCACCTTGACCTTGACAGCGGTGATTGTTCTCCTGTTATTTTGGGGGTTCAAATGGAGGACCAATGAGGCAAGTGCCAATTCCTCACTGCTCTGACCTTTATCAACCTCTCCTCACTAGACACCACCTTGAGACATGCAAGTGATAATTATGAAGAAAAAGTACTTGACCACTCCCAAATTTCTCTATATCACCATTCATTCTTGGATACATCATTGCAATATTCACCAATGGGGGCCTTCATCACTTGACTTCTGTTTACTTCTGTATCTACATCTCCCATCACTGACCTCCCACATGCTGTGCTACCATCACATGGAGGGCCTGGGCCTCTCATCCTTATGGACTTTTGAGTAAAAGAATAGCAGGACACGACTGCTTGAACCACAAATCCTTCCTAAACCCTGGGTCCTTAATGAATTTCCTGTTCTCTTTTGCCCTTTTTTGAGTATACCTGGCATCACATCATATTTCACACCTAGTCAAGTTTCTTTGGCAGAACTCTACCTTCTACCTTGATACTCTATGTAACCATAAAACCAGAAAAGGAGGTATCTAAAATATTTTTAATAAACAAACAGAATTAGAAACAGACTTTATTTCCTACTCAATAATGTTCAGCAAGTTGTCTAAATTCTCCATGCAGCATGTTTATTGTGTGTCAGGAAGCATGTAACAGGAAGCTTCCTGTGTGCTGTTTTGATCTGTCAGGAATCCTCTGCCCCTTATTAATTCCTGAATACTCAGGAATTAAGAGGAGAGGCAAGCCTCTCCAGGGGGCTGAAGAATCCAGGCATTTCCTTCATTAGTTTTTCTATACAGTGGTAAGTATCCTCTTCCTCCTTGTGAACCTTATGGTAAAAGTGATTGTTTACAAATCTCTCTCTTTAATATGGATTGCCTATGTTTTGTAAGTCTGGAATTTTAGTCTTTATCTTTGCTAAGAATAACAACTTTGTAAGAAAGTATTTATACACAGACCACGTTAAAACACCTTTGCTCCATCAGAGCTCTGGTCCCCGTGTCTATCTGTCTATGTGTCTGTCTGTCTGTTTCTCTCTCTCTCTCCCTTTCTTTTTCAGGCTGATTCCCTGGAGTGCAGAGGCTCTCTGAGTTCACTTTCCTGCCGGGGCTTCTAAGACCCTCTCGAGAAGGTGCTCTGCGCCTTCACCCCATCGAGAGGGCGCCTGAGGCCTTCGTGAACAGAGCAAGCCCTGTGCAGGGGCTTTATTGGCTTTCTGTGTAAACCAAGGACTATTAGCCTCTTTCTCTCTCCGTTACTTTCTTATAGGTCGATTCTGGACCACCAGGTTCCGGTCCGTTAAAGGACCTCAACAATTGTGCATAAAATTATTTAAAACTACATTGCTTAAGATTAAATGATATATAGAGTATACAAATGCACTTCATATACTCTAAAGATATTTTTTTTTATATAAATGAAAAGATTATGACCATCATTTTCACTTAAAGAAATTCTGACACATATATATGTAATTTAGAAAGATGGCAATGATGACCCTGTATGCAAGACAGCAAAAGAGACACAGATGTATATTCAGGATTGGGAGCTCGTATACACCCGTGGCTGATTCATGTCAATGTATGGCAAAACCAATACGGTATTGTAAAGTAAACTAAAGTAAAAATAAAATTAAAAAATAAATAAATGAATAATAAAACTTAAAAAAAAAATTCTAAAGACTCACCAAAGCACACCCAATTCATAAATACTATATGGAATTAGACACAAAAATCACCTCCTAGGTGCAAGTCCACGTAATTTTGAGGGCTCATACAGAGGAGCCTGGCGGGCTACCATCCATCGGGTTGCAAAGAGTCAGGCATGACTGAGCACAGCACAGCAGCACACTATTGTAGGGCTGTACAATCCAATCCGATCAAGGACATGTGGAAAGGGAGAAGCAGAAACAAGGAGGCGTGATGCTAACGTGAAGGGGAATCTTCCTAATGATTTCAGAGCCTGGAAATCTTCATGGTCAGGGTCAGCGTTGAGAGCAGCACTTCGGTTCCCTCCTGATCGCTATGTCTGAGGCTGTCCTGGGAATCAGGGTGTAGTTGTTGAACCTAAAGATGGCTTTACTATCAAATAAGTGGAACACTGGCATCCTCAAAGAAAAGTGGCTAATTATAAACGTATTTTAAAAATAAATGCTGGCATTTATTCAGCACTTACTGGGACCAAGTATGAAGTAAGTTATATACTTTATATATATATTTTTTTCATCTGATCCTGTGTATCTATGAGGTATAAGACTGAGTCTTGTGGTTGCCTTGAGAAGGCTAATATTCTACTGTCCTTTCAAATTATATTCTCCAAACGCCTAAGACTGATTTATATTGAAAATACAAGCTGTAGAGAAGATGAGAGAATGCATATTGGGGATGTCAGCACTCTATTTTTCCTCTAGGGTCTCAAACAATTCAGCCCTGGCTACAAACTTATGATCCCATTAGGCACATAAACTCAGTTAAACGGAGTCACCTACCTCTTAGTATGATAAGACTGCTAGCATCTACCATTAATTAAGGCTGCCCCTCTGCACAGAATAAGGTGTCCCATCTTCTACCCCAAAGCAAACCACAGAGAACAATTTCCTGAATGGCAGTTCTGGGGAACACACTGAATTGCATCTGCCTCCCAGGAACTGCTGCCTGGTTGGTTACCCAGGACTTGCAAATTGATTAATAATCAAGCTCTACAGGGGCAGAATGAACAAAGGGTATGTGAGTAGAGATGCCATGAGGAAGCCCTCAGCCAAGCCCAGGGTGCAAGATATCATCCAAAACACATGGTGAGATTCTCAAACTCGAGGCCTGAATAAAAGGGAAAATGGAGCAAGTGTTTTATATTAAAATAGACATGAAAAACATAAAGGCCAAACACAATATAAAGGACTTACGTACAAAACAGAAGTAGGGTCACAGATGTAGAAAACAAACTTATGGTTCAGTTCAGTTCAGTCTCTCAGTCGTGTCCGACTCTTTGCAACCCCATGAATCTCAGCACGCCAGGCCTCCCTGTCCATCACCAACTCCCTGAGTTCACTCAGACTCACGTCCATTGAGTCAGTGATGCCATCCAGCCATCTCATCCTCGGTCATCCCCTTCTCCTTCTGCCCCCAATCCCTCCCAGCATCAGAGTCTTTTCCAATGAGTCAACTCTTCGCATGAGGTGGCCAAAGTACTGGAGTTTCAGCTTTAGCATCATTGCTTCCAAAGAACACCCAGGACTGATCTCCTTCAGAATGGACTGGTTGGATCTCCTTGCAGTCCAAGGGACTCTCAAGAGTCTTCTCCAACACCACAGTTCAAAAGCATCAATTCTTCGGTGCTCAGCCTTCTTCACAGTCCAACTCTCACATCCATACATGACCACAGGAAAAACCATAGCCTTGACTAGATGGACCTTAGTCGTCTCTGCTTTTGAATATGCTATCTAGGTTGGTCATAACTTTTCTTCCAAGGATAACGGAGGAGAGGTATAAATTGGAAGACTGGGTTGGATGGACATATACCTACTACTATGTATAAAACAGATAACTAATAACAACTTGCTATATAGCATAGGGAACTCTACTCAATACCCTGTAAGGCCTATATGGAAAAAGAGTCTGAGAAAGAGTGGACACATGGATATGCATAACTGATTCACTTTGCTGTACATCTGAAACTAACACACCATTGTAAATCAGCTAGATTGACAAACACAGTATTTAAAAAGTTCTTGATACAAATGAAGAAATGTGAATATGTAAATATGGTCTGAGTATTAACTTTTTAAATAGTATTAGTTGTGCTAAGTGTGATAATTACATGAGGCTTGTATGTAAAAATGTTCTTTTCAGTTGGAGATGCTCATGTGAGAATTTGTAGAAAATAAGCATTATGTCTATCATTTATTTAAAAAAGTGCTTCCCCCATCAAATAACAGCTGAAACAAGGTTGCAAACTGTTGATACTCATGGAATCTGGGTAAAGGGTACATGGAGTTTATTACACTGTAGCATCTCTCTTGTTTACATGTGAAATTTTCATCATAAAAAGTTTTAAGAAAAGTAAATGATTTTTTTAAATCTCAGAAAGGATCATTTGCATTTGCCAGGTAATGTGTCCAAACTTCATTAATGTAACTAGATGCCCAAATCCATTTAAATTCATATAAAACCATGATTAGGTTGAACATGAGGATGGAAAAAAAACCAGTAGAGCCATGAGGATAAGGAGCCTTAGGGAGGAAGGTTATTAGCATAGCATCAGATGGAACAATCAATAATTATGTGCATAATCACAATGTGAAAGATGTAAATGAACTCCAGGTAAGAGACGTTCAAGGAAAAGCTGGCAATGCCACTAAAATGAGACCACTCTCTGCGGCATAATCTTCCTCTTCCCTGAAGACCCATTTCAAAAGTTACTGTGTGGCTTTGACCAGCTCCGCAAGGCTGTTAGCTGTTCCCTCCTCTGAGATTCCACAAAACTTTACTCATATTTCTTAGGGTTTTTTCCTACCAGCAAACCTTTTTTTTTAAAAAAAAAGAAGGGATATTGACTAGCTTAAGTCTTTGAATGTGATAGAAGTATGTATTTAGGAAATATCAATAGAAGGGATAGATGGATGAATAGATGGAGGGAGGAGGGAAGAATGGATGGAGGAAATGAAAGAGGGATGGATTAATAGATGGATGGATGGATGAGTAATAGAGAAGAAAAAAAGAAAGGGAGGGAAGAAGTGCTATTCCTTCCTGGGAAGAAAAAATCAATGGGGTCAGCGTGGGGACTCCAATTTAAGAAAAGCTTTCATTTAAACAATCCCAAATCAATCAGAATCAAATACATAACTTTTCTTAGTAGCCTACTACCAGGAATTTATTTGTTTTGTTTTGTTTTAGCTAGACTAAATCTACACATTCTCTTTGTACAAGCAATTCATCAAATATGCTAGGCTGGAAAGAGCTGAGGTTTTTTATCTCTTGCTGAGAAAAGAAACTTTTCATTGAGCTATCACATGCACAGTTATTTTTATTTGACTCTCAGTTGAAATACCCCTGCTGCAGAGCATATTGAATACTTTATTGACCATAAAATGTGCTGCTGCAATTAGAGTTTTTTTTTTTTTTTCCTGAGCATTTTGCCTTTCTGGAGGCATTTGGAGGCTCATTCCTGTTTATCAGTTTTTCAAAGATGTTTGCAATTTAGCAAAACTGAACCAGAAATTGAGTTAAATGTCTGGCATCTTTGAATAAGTGTTTCCAAGAACTGCAATTAAACAGTACATGGTAAAGTGTGGTGAGGTTTTCAATGCATCGTCTACAAAAGTCTTTTACATTAGCTAAGATCCTGGCGGGGAATGTACATTATATTAATTAGAAGCAAATTCACTTAAGAGTTGTTGTGGTTTAATGACTCAGTCCTATCTGACTCTCTGTAACCCCATAGACTGTATAACCCACCAGGTTCCTCTGTCCATGGCATTTTCCAGGCAAGAATACTGGAGAGTGTTGTCATTCCCTTTTCTAGGGGATCTTCTCAATCCAGGGACAAAACCTACATCTGTTGGCAAGTGGGTTCTTTACCTGGGGGAAAGAACACAAGGGAAGCCCCCGACTTTAAGAGACTGCTATATAAATCATTCAGCTTTGTCAAATAGTCTATGGGTACACAAGATGCTAGTTATCCTCCAGTTATTTAGAGACAATCATTTATATTCTATACTAACAAATAAGGACTTCCTAGGTGGCGCTGGTGGCAAAGAACTTGTCTGCCAATGCACATGACATAAAAGATGCAGGTTTGATCCCTGTGCCAGGAAGATTCTCTGCAGGAGGGCATAGCAACCCACTCCAGTATTCTTGCCTGTAGAATCCCATGGACAGAGGAGCCTGAAGGGCTCATGGTCACAAAGGGTCAGACACGATAAAGCAACTTAGCACAGCACATGACCAAATAAAACAGCATAGACCTTGTGACAGATACCAATTTTAAACAACATAAACTTTAAGATCTCATGTCTTATGCACAGAGTTTGGAACAAGGAACTGAAGACCCAAACAACTCTGTATTCTGCAAGTCTAGAGGCTAGACCCATACATTTGCCAGTAAATAGTAATTGAATGGATAAAAGGAAGGAAGATTCTTTTGGGTCTACGGAATATGCCTTGGCTCTACACAAGTCAGTATGGGGGTGCCTGAGTTGAACAGGAATAAAGTTTATGTCTTTTAAATCCTTCACTGTACATTTCCCTCCAATGTCCTCAGCCAGGTCAGTGCGGGAGTCTGGGCTTATCTCCTGGTCTCGAGGCCTAATCTGTGTTGTTTTTTGGTAGGTTACACAGCTGCTTTGAAGGAAACTTACTGAAGCATCATATCTTTTCTGAAATTAGAGTGCAGCTCATGCCCCCAAAACTTCTGGGTCTGTATCTCTGCTGACATTCTGCTGGGGAGGCAGGCAGAGGGGACTACCACCTCAGAGCTGCCTGATCCTCTCAGCATCTCCCCTGCATCTTCTGACCCTTCTCTCCCTACTTCTGCTGTCTCGGTGTTGTTGAGACAAAACTTTGTTGAAAAAGCCTCAGCTCTGTTGTCCTCAAAATCCACCCAGGCATTGTGAGTGCAGGGCATGCAGCAATGAACAAGACACAAGTCTCCCCTCTTCTCAGGGGGCTCACTTTTCTAAAGACCAAAAATGGGATTCAATCAGTATTAAGTTTCAGTTGTGTGAGATAAGTTACACAGATCTGCTGTACAATGTAGTGTTTACGGTTAGCAATACTGGATTGCATACTCAAAAATTTAAGATGGTAGATCCCATGTTAAGTGTTCTTATCACAAGATAAATGTATACATAATAAATATTAATAATTAGATTAAATTAAATGAGCATGCAGGAACAGTCTGAAACTTCCCACAGCTAGTATCATGCAAACCACTCCATATGCAGTTTCCCACCCCATTTTGATTCTTTCAGTATAGCATTTCTTTCAGATCTCTGCTCAACTGTTATAAGAGAAGCTTCCTTAGTTAACTTATATATCCCCACTGCCTAATCATCCTTTCACTTCTCTTACAACTGTGTGTCACTCTTACTTTGCTGTGTATTTTTCCAGAACACTTACCACTGCATAAATTTATTTATTAATAGCTTATTATCTTTCTTCCCTTGTTAAACTATTTCAAGACAGGCAACTTAGTTAATTCACTACTGAGTACCTTAAGATGGTGGAGTAGAAGGATGTATACTCATCTTCTCTTGTGAGAACTCCAAAATTACAACTCCCTGCTGAACAACCATCGACAGGAGAATGTTGGATGCCACCAAAAGAAGATACCCCACATCCAAGGGCAAAGGAGAAGCCCCAGCCAGACAGTAGGAGGGGTGAAATCACATTTAGAATCAAACACCATACCTGCCAGAGATGCTTGGAGGGCTCAAACAAAACCTTGTGCACACCAAGACCCTGAGACCCCACAGAGACTGAGCCAGACCTGTGTTTGAGTCTTCTGCAGAGGTACAGGTCAGAAATGGCCTGCCACAGGGCAGGGACTCTGGAGGCAGCTACCTGGATCATACAGCCTGTGGCATAAGCCCTTGGAGGAGGTCGCCATTAACCTCACCATAGAGCCACCAAACAGAAGACCTATAAACTGCAGAAATATTATACCCAAGAAATTCTGGCACTGTTAAGAAAGTTCTAGGATCCACAACAGATTTCCCTACCTGGGGATCTGATTAAGGGACTGAGAACCCCCAGGGAATTTGACTTTGGAGGTCAGTGGGATTTGATTACAGAAATTACACAGGACTGGGGAAACAGACTCTTGGAGGGCACAAACAAAACCTTGCACACACCAGGACCCAGGAGAAAGGACCAGCTTGAACATCTGGAAGTTCATGGCCCATGTACTGTTGAAGCCGGGCTTGGAGAATTTTGAGCATTAATTTGCTAGTGTGTGAAAAGTGACAGAAAAGAAAGTGAAGTCACTCAGTCGTGCCCAACTCTTTGCGACCCCATGGATAGTAACCTGCACCAACCTCCTCCGTCAATGGGATTTTCAAGGCAAGAGTACTGGAGTGGGTTGCCATTTCCTTCTCCAGGGAATCTTCCCAACCCAGGGATCAAACCCAAGTCTCTCACATTGTAGACAGATGCTTTGCCGTCTGAGCCACCAGGAGATGAGTGCAATTGTGTGGTAGTTTGAACATTCTTTGGCATTGCCTTTCTTTGGGATTGGGCTTCCTTTATGGCTCAACTGGTAAAGAAACCACCCCTGCAATGCAGGAGACCTGGGTTCAATCCCTGGATTGGGAAGATCTCTTGGAGAAGGGAAAGGCTACCCACTTCAGTATTCTGGTTTAGAGAATTCCATGGACTGTATAGTCCATGGGGTCACAAAGAGTCAGACATGACTGAGCGACTCTCACTTGTTTGGGATTGGAGTGAAAATTGACCTTTTCCTTTCCTGTTGCCACTGCTGAGCTTTCCAAATTTGCTGGCATACTGAGTGCAGCACTTTCACAGCATCATCTTTTAGGATTTGAAATAACTCAACTGGAATTCCATCATCTCCACTAGCTTTGTTCATAGTGATGTTTCCTGAGGCTCACTGGACTTCACATTCCAGGATATCTGGCTCTAGGTGAGTGATCACACCATCGTGGTTATCTGGGTCTTGAAGATCTTTTTTTGTACAGTTCTTCTGTGTATTCCTGCTACATCTTAATATCTTCTGCTTCTGTTATGTCCATACCATTTCTGTCCTTTATTGTGCCGATCTTTGCATGAAATGTTCCCTTGATATCTCTAATTTTCTTGAAGAGATCTCTAGTCTTTCCCATTCTATTGTTTTCCTCTATTTCTTTGCATTGATCACTGAGGAAGGCTTTCTTATCTCTCCTTGCTATTCTTTGGAACTCTGCATTCAAATGGGTATATTTTTCCTTTTCTCCTTTGCCTTTAGTTTCTCTTCTTTTCTCAGTTATTTGTAAGGCCTCCTCAGACAATCATTTTGCCTTCTTGCTTTTCTTTTTCTTGAGGATGGTCTTAATCACTGCCTCCTGTACAATGTCACCAACCTCTGCCCATAATTCTTCAGGCACTTTGCCTATCAGATCTAGTCCTTTGAATCTATTTGTCATTTCCACTGTTTAATCATGAGGGATTTGATTAGGTCATACCTGAATGGTCTAGTTGTTTTCCCTACTTTCTTCAATTTAATCTGAATCTTGCAAGAAGATTTCATGATCTGAGACACAGTCAGCTCCCAATCTTGTTTTTGCTACACAGTCAGCTCCTTGTCTTGTTTTTGGAAGTATCTTTATTTCCTCCACCATAGTTTGGTCTCAGGTGAAACAACAGGGAGGGAACACATCCCCTCCCGTCAACAGAAAATTGGATTGAAGATTTACTGAGCATGATGCCCATGAGAACAAGACCCAGTTTCCCCCACAGTGAGTCTCTCCCAACAGGAAGCTTCCATAAGCCTCTTATTCTTATCATCAGAGGGCAGACAGAATGAAAATCACCATCACAAAAAACTAATCAAACTGATCACAAGGACCACAGCCTTGTCTAACTCAATGAAACTATGAGCCATGCCATGTAGGATCACCCAAGATTGATGGGTCATGGTGGAGAGTTCTGACAAAACCTGGCCCACTAGATAAGAGAATGGCAAACCGCTTCAGTATTCTTGCCTTAAGAAACCTATGAACAGTATGAGGGCTCAATAAAGACCTGTCTAATGAGTGAATGCATAAATTACCTTGAGAACAGGTATGACCGTTACTTCAGTTTTCCAGATGGGGAAGTCAATATTCATGGAGAATAAGAAAGCTGCCCAACATCACTCAACTGATAAACAGTCAAATATGTGGTTAAAAAATGTGGAATTAACGAAAGATCTTTAACATTCAGTACACAGTCACCAGAAAGTTATCATTTGGGTTTATATTAACACATTCTCTGAAAAAAAAAAATTTACTGATGTGCTAACTCTGATGTAGTCACAGAAATTTATCTTCTTACAATTTCTATAGTTGCTGATGGCAGAGTAGTAATGATCTTCTGGCATGTTATGGTTAAATTGATACAATAAATTTCATGTTTTCCTTTGATTGTATTAGAAGCTATGAATGGTTCTATCACTTCTAAAACAGCCTAAGGAATATAACATATTTTTAATTTTATGAGCCTGTCTCCCTTTTTAGAATCAGAATATTTACTTGACAATCTAAAAATTCTTGTCAATCTTAAAGGAATATCGATTGGTATTATAGCTGAAAACATGGATTTTTCTCTACTTTTTCCCCAGTTCCTGGAGAAATACAGAAACATTTCTTCTATTTGCCCAGTTTGGACTCTCTAGATTGCTGTGGTTTGCTTTATTGTTTTTGTGTTTTGTTGGTTTGCAATTCAATGCTTCTGAATAGATAACTTTTAAAAATAGCTGAGCTAAGCATTATAAGAAACAGTTTTCCTCCTTAAAATTTAACTGCAGCCTCTCTTTCTAGTATGGGAGAAGCCAAAACGCATGTTTATCAGTTTAGTAACTATCTGACTTCTTTTAAAGGTGCACAAATTTGCTTTGATACTTCTGAGTTACTCCTGAAATTATTCTTTATTCCAAAATCAAAAACTCACTTTTAGAAAAAGAAAATTATAAGAAAATCACTCAGGATACCTCTTTGTGTAAGTTAGATCTCTGCCAAAAAAAAAAAAAAAAACAACTCATGCATAGAGATTGGACTAAACATCCATCAAGAATCAATATTCAATTATTATCAGCCCCAAGAGAGCACTTTTTAGGAGTCATAATATTTATCATGCAATAACTCTTCCTTATCATTAAATAACACCTTACCTGCCTCCTGAGAAATCTGTATGCAGGTCAAGAAGCGACAGTTAGAACCAGGCATAGAACAATGACCTGGTTCCAAATTGGGAAAGGAGTACATCAAGGATGTATATTGTCTTCCTCCTTATTTAACTTATATGCAGAGTACACCATGAGAAATGCCAGACTGGATGAAGCACAAGCTGTAATCAAGATTACCAGGAGAAATATCAATAACCTCAGATATGCAAATACCACCACCCTTATGGCAGAAATTGAAGAAGAACTAAAGAGCCTCTTGATCAGAGTGAAAGAGGAGAGTGAAAAAGTTGACTTAAAACTCAACATTCAAAAAACTATCATGGCATCCAGTCCCATTTCTTCATGGCAAATACATCTCTTCATGGGGAAACAATGAAAACTTTAATAAAGTGACAGACTTTATTTCTTTGGGCTCCAAAATCACCACAGATGGTGACTACAGACATGAAATTAAAAGATGCTTGCTCCCTGGAAGAAAAAGCTATGACTAACCTAGGCAGCATATTAAAAAGCAGAGACATTACTTTGCTAACAAAGGTCCATCTAGTCAAAGCTATGGTTTTTCCAGTAGTCATGTATAGATGTGAGAGTTAGACCTTAAAGAAAGCTGAGCACTGAAGAACTGATGCTATTGAACTGTGATGTTGGATAAGACTCTAGAGAGTCCCTTGGACTGCAAGGAGATCCAACCAGTCAATTCTAAAGGAAATCAGTCTTAAATACTCATTGGAAGGACTAATATTGGAGTTGAAACTCCAATACTTTGGCCACCTGATGCGAAGAACTGACTCATTGGAAAAGACCCTGATGCTGGTAAAGATTGAAGGCAGGAGGAGAAGGGGATGACAGAGGATGAGATGGGTGGATGGCATCACTGACTCAATGGACATGAGTTTGAGCAAGCTCTGGAAGATGGTGAAGGACAGGGAAGCCTGGCATGCTGCAGTTCATGGGGATGCAAAGAGTCAGACATGACTGAGCGACTGAACTGAACTCTTTCTCTTAATATATCATTTGAAAATAATGGAAAGCAAATCTATGGCTGATGATGCTATTTTTCTTTAGTATAAGACAGAATGAACAGGAGACCTGGAATCTACAGGCCTGGGTTTGTATTACAGATTAACCACTTTCCAGCAGTACCAATGTCACTTATTTGAATTTCCCTTTTTCCCCTTGTAAAGGGAGACTAATGATGTTTGTCATACCATCTGTGAGTATGTTCAATAAGTGTTAGTTGAATTTACATTTTGTCTATAAAATTAGTAATGAATTCACATAAATATCTGTTGAGAAAACCAACCAAGGAGTAGATCAAATCGTGCAGGACATTTTGCAGTCATAGGTAAGAGCTATATTGGGTTCGGTCTCTATGAGTTTGCTTGTAGCTCTTAACCACTAAGCATGTGTTCTTATGCAAATAACTCAACCTCAGTATGACTTATTTTCCTCAGGGAGTTGACAGGACAAACTTCCTAATTTTATTGTTAGAAATAAATTCAGAAAATGTGCACTTAACACAAAACAAAACACAAGGGAAACTCAGTCAATAAAAATTTGCTGATATTGGTATTTTTAATGAGGAGAACAAAATGCACCATTTTAATAACAAGTTTAAGTTTGTGTCCCAGACACTATCCAAGTTTCTAGCGATAGAGTGGTCAACAAAACCACAAGCTCTCTGCTCTTAAGAAACTATTTCCTGGTAAAGAACAGATAGGACAAAATCAAAGTGATAAATGCTCATAAGAAAATAAAACAAAGTAATTGAACAGAGAGATGTATAGATGTATGTGAGCTTATGCAGGAGATGGGATTCATATGTTTAGGAGGTACTGTAAAAGCACAACATAGGGTGAACACAGAATATCTCTCTGAGCAAGTAACCTTTGAACTTTGACCCAAATAATAACCAGCCAGCTATGCAGGGTGAAATGTCTGCAGGACTGTGCACATGCTTATTCAACATGAATTTCCAGACCTTCTGCAATTTATAATTTTGTAAACCTAGAGTAGTGACTGGGATCCAGATTTCAATACCTGTACTTTTCACTATGCTTTAGCAAAAGGAATATCCTCAGATGTATAATTATACACAGAAGAGAGACCTTTGGGGAAGGGGGATGAGATGAACTGGGAAATTAGGGTTGACATATATAAGCTATTGATACTATGTGTAAAATAGGTAACTAATGAGAACCTACTATATAGTTCAGGGAACTCTACTCGGTGCTCTGTGGTGACCTAAATGGGAAGGAAATCAAAAACAAGGAGATATATGTATACATACAGGTGATCCACTTTGCTGTATAGTAAACTAACACAACGTTGTAAAGCAACTATGCTACAATAACAATTAATTCAGAAAAAGAAGAGAGGCCTTTAAAGCGCTGAACCCATCATGTTTTTGGAATCAGAGGTTCTCAACTATGAGACTCACTAGTACCCTTGCCTGGAAAATCCCATGGATGGAGCCTGGTGGGCTGCAGTCCATGGGGTCGCTGAGGGTCGGACACAACTGAGCGACTTCACTTTCACTTTTCACTTTCATGCATTGGAGAAGGAAATGGCAACCCACTCCAGTGTTCTTGCCTGGAGAATCCCAGGGACGGCAGAGCCCGATGGGCTGCCATCTATGGGGTTGCACAGAGTCAGACACGACTGAAGTGACTTAGCAGCAGCAGCAGCAGCTGGGTGAAGGTGGACCCATTACTTAGCCAACCTGAGGCTCAGTTGCCTCATCAGCAGAACAGACCTGATACAAGATCATCAATGGGATGCTTCCAGTGCAGTGCTTAGTGCAAGCAGACCTTCAGAACTGTAATTACTGTCACTATCAGGTTAAGGGCTCTGCTGTCTACCAGCAATATGACCCTAAGTAGACACTACAGTTATTCCTTGCCTTAGTTTTCTAATTTATAAGAATGATAGTAAAAATAATAATACAGATTTATTAGGCTTGTATGAGAAATAAACTGCATTGTGTGAAACACTTTGAATGCATCCTGGCACAGAGTAAAACTCATTAAATCCCAGTACTAGTGTCACCTATGGCTTTGACATCCGTCATAACAGAATATAACCATAGGCTTCTAGACTACTGTGAAAGAAAGGACCGTTGACTTACAAAATACAATGGACTAAGCGATCCCCATGCAAAATTTACCGAGTACTAAGAATAATCACTTGCACCATTTTTATATTTTACTCCTGATGATTTTTAAATATTAATTAAATTTATCATGATGATAATTAATCATTATTTAACACACATCATGGTCAATAAGAACCCTTGCTTTGGATAATTTTAGATGGATTTACACATTTCCTTAAGATTGAATCTTACAGTTACCTCACAGCTTTTCAATCAGCACTGGCTCTATTTTATGTGCCATTTACAAATCACACAAATAACTTTAATACATTACTGATATTTTTTTAAAGAAGTGAAAGCATTCAACTGAATCTTTTTAGTTTCACATTAGCAGAACACACAAATCTTCTGAAGTCAAAAATAACAGAATATTTAACTTAGAAGGTGATCTGAGATGGTTTCGTTTAGACAGAGCAATCACATTACTTTTCACAGACATTAATTATTGTTCAGGACACTTTTATCCCTTAGCTGCCCCCAAATATAGTTTAAATACTGAATTTTAGGAAGTTATTTCCAAGTATCAAGTTATAGAAGAGAAGAAATATTGACTTGCCCTGACCTGGGCTCAGCCCCCATATTAGAGTTGACTTCTGAGGAGTCTAAAGTCCTCAGAGGTTAACTTATTTTCCTGACCTGGAATGACAACCTATGTTTCCAGAATCCTCATGTCCATGCTTTGGCCACCGCTCCTTGCCACCTGCTATTTAATACCCACCTGAACAGGGCTGAGGACCTGGGAGGAATGGAATTACAGCATGGGTTAAAATCCTCATCCTTCTTCTCTGCTGGAGCTCAATACACTGCTCAACTCAGGCTTCTTGATCTTGATTTGTTTCCCTTTCCATTTTCACTGACATCCATATCCTGCTACATCTAACCTGAAAAGGAAAGGACTACAGGCCTTATACTCATCCATTACACTGCACTCATACTCAAGAACAGCAACCCACCAGCAGCAATGCTGACTATAAATATGAGTGATGGTGTCCTCGCCCGTAACCTTGCTCTGCATGTCAATTACTCATGGCTTCCCCTGCTGAAAATTTAGCACAATTACTCCCTCCCCCACAAGCTTCTTTCTTAATATTTCACTTCCACAGCCCAAACTTAACCAGAGTCAGTGACTAGAATCTAGTGGTGCAGCGAAAGACTGCTAAGTGCTCTGCTGACATTTATAATAAGCCATGACAGAACAAGAAAAATTCTGGTAGCAACTCTGCGATTTAAACGGCTGAAAACACTCATAGCACAACCATGTACAAATAATAAAAATTATTAATAATGGAAAAATTGGCTTACATTCAAGTGCTAATTAAATACATGTTTTTATTAAAGTAATATTATATTTGGTCAGTAAGTAGGAGAATGATGGGCTTTGGTAGACTGATTTTATTAATAAATATTTGTTCTGCTGGCAGCACAGCAAAATGAAAAAGAGAACTAGGAGACACAAGGTCTTAATTATTCTAATTGTGAAGAGCATTCTATAACTTTTCAACAATATAATTTCTCAACTGAAGCATGGCATTTAATAGAATGTGATACATGGTCTTTCTTTTTGTACTTTTCCTTAAATGCCCTACTGAGACTTGTTCAGTGAACAACTGGAAATAATCTAAATGTTGGAGGAAAAAAACATTACATTATATGTAACTATCCAAAACAGAATTCAGCCTATAAAGCCAACAGCAAAGGAAAATGATATATTCCTGTCTCTTATACACATCTAGATGTGTATAAGAGACAGCAATAACTCTTCCTTATCATTAAATAACACCTTACCTGCCTCCTGAGAAATCTGTATGCAGGTCAAGAAGCGACAGTTAGAACCAGGCATTATAACTTTTCAACAATATAATTTCTCAACTGAAGCATGGCATTTAATAGAATGTGATACATGGTCTTTCTTTTTGTACTTTTCCTTAAATGCCCTACTGAGACTTGTTCAGTGAACAACTGGAAATAATCTAAATGTTGGAGGAAAAAAACATTACATTATATGTAACTATCCAAAACAGAATTCAGCCTATAAAGCCAACAGCAAAGGAAAATGATATATTCACTCCAAAGAATATTGCATAGATATTACACAATCTCTTTCTCTTTTTACAATAACTTATAAGAAAATGTAAAATAAAATAATTACATTCAAATAAAAAAGAATGAAAATTCAATATATAAGTTTGTAAAACAGGAAATCCTAAAAAGGAAAATGTAATCCATCATAACATTAAAGTGTCTGCTTTCTATAATGAAGCTATTTAATTTTTAATGATTTCTTCTAGATTTATCTTTTCCAAATTCACTCCAATGGAGGCAGAGAAGAAAAATGGTATTAGTTAAAAACAAATTCATTTTCAAAAAGTCCTTACTTCGCAAATTGGAAATGACCTAAATGGGGACAGAAAAGGATGCTGTGGTTAAACATACATTGGCTATTCATATGATGGATAATTATGAGGTTATTAAAAAATCATGGCTTGAGAAAAAAGATTTAATGATACAACCTTAAATGAGAAAAAATAGATTATTAGTCATTCCATACAATAATCCCTAAAATGACTAGTGGAAATCCACTAGAGCCACACCGTCTAATGGATATATAACATGTACTGCACAGACAACTTGAATTCTTCTAGCCATATTTTTAAAAGCACAAACAGGTGGAATTAATTTTAATGAAGTGTACTATAAAGATGAAAACCACTGACCAACATTTAAATATTTTATCCAAGTTATCAGTGGACTAAGGCAATGAGATTCTTCTACCAGTAATCAAAATCTCTCCCACTCATGATTCTTCTTTCTTTGAATGAATGCTCATAGAATCTTTTTATAAGCATGAAATAGAGGGGCCTCAGAAGATTGGCAGGAGGTACAGAGAGTGTTCCCTGATGTACAGAGAGTGGGGCTTCTCAGATAACTCAGTTGGTAAAGAATCTGCCTGCCATGTGGGAGACCTGGGTTCCCTCCCTAGGTTGGGAAGATCCCCTGGAGAAGGGAAAGGCTGCCCACTCCAGTATCCTGGCCTGGAGAATTCCATGGACTATAGTCCATGGGGTTGCAAAGAGTCGGACATGACTGAGCAACTTTCACTTTTCTCTTTCACAGAGAGTGTTGGAACTGGATGGGGTGGATTCGTGCCATAATTGGAGAAGTGCTCTAACGTACAAAGTCTATCACCCACAGATGAGCGAGAGGGTATAAGTCTTTTTGTCTAGGGCCGTGCATGGTGCACAGTGAACCTGTCATGGGACACTCTGGGATGCATCCCAGACGAGCACAGGTTCACTGAATAACAAGTCCTGAGCCCTGCAGGGCTGAGTGCATTTGGCTGCCCGAGTGATCCACTTCCATTAGGATTTTACTACCCTTGTTGACCACGTATACTAGATAAAGCCAATGGCTATGTAATTCTCTAACAAAATAGCACACTTCACGTGCCTGTTATACACAAAGTGGTGATCATTGTGATTCCGCACAAAACAGTCTATGAGGTCAGCCTAGTTGTAACTAACAAATACACTTAGTTTTGCTCTTTTCTCACCATGAAGGCTTTTTTTTTTCAAACTGGGAGGCCTGGCATGCTGCCGTTCATGGGGTTGTAAAGAGTCAGACACGACTGAGTGACTGAACTGAACTGAGTATAAAGAACGGGTTTAAATTTTGAATTTCAGCCATTGAATATTATTCCATTAAAAACAGCAGTCCATTCAGGGTTGAGAAGCAAAGCCTTAAAGAGTCTGAAAGGATAAATTCACTATTTTTTAACATCTTCTAAGAGCCAGGATATTAATTGGAAGTGGTAAGTACAGAAGGACTTGGATCTGTCTGCTGAGCTGATTAATCTTGGATAAGTTACTTCTCTAAGTTTCAATTTTCTCAGCAGAGGGGAATAATGAAAAGTAAATCTCCACAGTTGGTTATTTTGAGGATTAAATAACATAGGTAGAGTGCTTTTTCTACAAAGATGCTAAGTTTTCCTTTCAACCTTAGTCCAGGCAGCCTTCTTTTTGTGGAGAAACGAGGGTTGGCGAAAGGAAGAAAACAATCTCTGATTTATTTCAAATTGTAAAAAGTCTCAAGTTTGCTTTTTATGGTTTGAAAAAAGAACCTGGAGCCAATGCACAGAATTTGGAAGCAGCCTGTGAGTTGTAATAGGTTTGCTAGGAAATGGTCTGAGTGCCAGGAACTCTGGATCAGAGGAAAATTTATGCAATTAGATCATTCGGTCTAAATGTGATTATACATTTTAGTAATGAACAGTATAATTCTGTAGGTAAAGCCAGAATAATAGCGAGAAAACAGTAAGAAGAGATTTGATTTATTGCAGAAGTTTCACAGACCTGCAGAACTGGAAACCATGTATGTGTGATAAGCATGAATTTTTCCCATAACGGCTAGAGATAACAAGTGAATTATTTTAGACAACTGCGTGGTGAAAAGAGAGGGTATAGACTGGCAATTCTAGGAATGTGGCTATAAGGCCAACCTGGAGACAAATTCTGAAGTTTAGAAGAGGAGGAAAGGCAAAGATGCTCAAAGTGGCAATGCTGAGTGCGTGCCAATTAATGGGCCAAGTTTGCCACTCAGAAGAAGAAGAAGAAAAGCCCAATGAGAAAGTTTATAAATGAGCTAGTCCGATTTGGAGATAAAGAGGAAGCAGACAGAGCCTTGGGCCATATCATGACACTAGGACATTTGTTTCAGAAATGAATTTATATAAAAATGAAATAAAGTGTGGCATATTTGAACCCATAGTTAGTGATGATCAATCATATCTGCCCAGAAGCAGAACTCTGAATATAGAAATCACTGTCAACTACTGCCCTGGCTTCTAGAAGATGCCAGAACATGGTGAATGTGCTCTTCAAGATTACCTGAGGCTTTGCTCCCCACCCTGAGAAGACTGGTCCTTATAGGAGCCTCTGCTGCCCTCTCCATGGAAGGTTCTGATGGGGAGAAGTTGGAAAGACCTCCCGCCCTGTCCTCTTTTGTTTTGTCTGATGCCCCTTGTGCTTCTTAGAACTGGTAACAGCCCAGACCTCTTCTAACCACCTGGGCCTGCTAGAAGGGAAAACATGGAAAGCACAGGAGCTAAAGAGTAGATTTTGCGAAGGTACAGTGAAGAAGAGTTTTTGCCTGGGCAGTTCAATTCATAACCCCTTCGCTCCTCTCCATAAAAGCTTTGCAATGACACAGTGACTCTGGGAGACCCAGGTTACAGGTGTCCCTACTTATGATGGAGCCTAGTGTTTTCCCCTGTTTAAGCTGAGTGACCATCACAGAATATTCACTATCACTGTGACAGTCAAAATAAGAACAATATTAACAGGAATGTTAAAGTCAAAGCCTTTGACTGTGTGAATCACAACAAACTCTGGAAAATTCTTAAAGAAATGGGAATAACAGACAACCTGACCTGCCTCCTAAGAAATCTGTATGCAAGTCAAGAAGCAATAGTTAGAACTGGACATGGAACAACCGACTGGTTCCAAATCGGGAAAGGGGTATGTCAAGTATGTATATTGTCACCTTGCTTATTTAACTTACATACAGAGTACATCATGCGAAATGCAAGGCTGGATGAAGCACAAGCTGGAGTCAAGATTTCTGGGAGAAATATCAATAATCTCAGATATGCAGATGACATCACCCTTATGGCAGAAAGTGAAGAGGAACTAAAAAGCCTCTTGATGAAAGTGAAAGAGGTGAGTGAAAAAGTTGGCTTAAAGCTCAACATTCAGAAAACAAAGATCATGGCATCTGGTCCCATCACTTCATGGCAAATAGATGGGAAAACAATGGAAACAAGAGACAGACTTTATTGTTTTGGACTCCAAAATCACTGCAGATGGTGACTCTCACCATGAAATTAAAAGACGCTTACTCCTTGGAAGAAAAGCTATGAGCAACCTAGACAGCAAATTAGAAAGCAGAGACATTACTTTGCCAGCAAAGGTCCATCAAGTCAAGGCTATGGTTTTTCCAGTAATCATGTATGGATGTGAGAGTTGGACTATAAAGAAAGCTGAGCACTGAAGAATTGATGCTTTTGAACTGTGGTGGAGAAGACTCTTGTGAGTCCCTTGGACTGCGAGGAGATCCAACCAGTCCATCCTAAAGGAAATCAGTCCTGAATATTCACTGGAAGGGCAGATGCTGAAGCTGAAGCTCCAATACTCTGGCCACCTGATGCGAAGAACTGACTCGTTTGAAAAGACCCTGATGCTGGGAAAGATTAAAGGCAGAAGGAGAAGGGGACGACAGAGGATGAGATGGTTGGATGGCATCACGGACTCTATGGACATGAGTTTGAGCAAACTCCCAAGAGTTGGTGATGGACAGGGTAACCTGAAGTGCTGCAGGCCATTGTGTCTCAAAGAGTCAGACACGACTGAGCGACTGAACTGAACAGGAATGTAAGATCAGCACGCTGTTGTTTCTGTTGTTTTACTATTAAAAGAATCTAATTTTTTTTAAAGAATTTTTTATGTGGACCAATTTTTAAGGTCTTTATTGATTTTGTTACAATATTGCTTCTGCTTTATGGTTTGCTTTTTTGGCTGTGAGTCATGTGGGATCTTAGCTGCCTCATCACGGATTGAACCTGCACCCCTGCACTGGAAGGTGCAGTTTTAACCACTGGACTGTCAGACAAGTCCCTTGATCTTGTAAGGGACTTACAAATGATCTTGTAAGGGATCTTGTACGGGACTTACAAATGATCTTGTAAGGTCATTTGAGCAGTCTTATTAATTATGTAAGCGAATGTACACTGCCTTGAGAGAAGGCAACAGTAATTGTGCATCTGTACTGTGATTCATGGGGTCGCAGAGTCGGACACGACTGAGTGACTGAACTGAACTGATTGTGTGTGTGCACATGCTTGTGTCATGCAGCAGGAACTATTTAATACCTTGTTCTGCAGAACTGGTTCTTATAGGGAAGGTGGGCTGCTTAATACAGAGGAAATAACTCCCCATGATGGTGAGTTGAGCTCAGACATGGCCTCAGGAGTCACTCATTCTTGAGCAAAGCCTGTGGTTGACACTGAAGTCCCTCAGGATCTGGAGACCATAGTGCCCTTTGTGTAAGGACTGAGAGCTGGCACCCCTGAGCCAAAGCACGGTGGTTTTCCTGGAAGCTGGTTAGCAAAAGGCACCAAGTAAACAAGAGGCTTTAGGACTATAAAGGAGCCATCTGCAACAGTGACACCATGTGGCCATGATCTGTAGTAGCAGCTGTGGACTAGGATTGTAGATTCTGTCTCCACTAACCCTATGTGGGTGACACTTCTTGGATTATACAGACTGAAAGGAGGCAGGGCAAGGACATGAACACTCAGGACTCTTCCCACTGGTGGGGCACTTGGTGGTCTGTACAGTATATCGTTTTAAATGAGAGGATGTGATCTTTGGGTGCTGCAAAGTTTGTTCCAAGTCATCCCACTTGCAATAATAATAAAGCATTGTGCTTGACATGCATCAGTCTCATGTAATATCCCTATAATAACCTCAAGGCAGCTTTAGTTACATCATTTTACACAAGGAAAACTGAGGCCCAGAAAATCTGGATAATCTGCCCAAAGTCACTTAGGCAGCAAGGGGCAGAGCAGAGACTGACATGGAAGTTCCTTTGTCTTCAGAGTCTGGGGCTCCCAATCCTGTTCTCACCTCCCTCACAACTTGAAAATAAATGCCCCCCAGGTTTCCCTTTACTGCCAGTGCTACTGACCTACAGCGCTTGTGCCAGATTAATGATTCTAAAATTCTCAAATAATTATTCTCTGCTTGATTTCTCACAGATAGCAAGATCTCATTAAAAACTTTTCTTATTTGATCTTCCTATCATTTAATCAAGAAGATAAAGGAAAGATGACTATTATCTCATCTTATAAATGAAACACAGAGAGACAGGAAGACTCTCTGACTTGCCCTAGAGCAAAGAGCTAGCAAGGGGCACCGCTTCAGGTGCTCACTAAAAAGTCTGGGGTTGGCTGTAAACAAAATCTTATTTCATCCCTTGGGATCTGAGCAGTGGCGTAGTGGACTGAGAGTCAAAGCCAAGGTTTTATTTTTTCATTCATTCAATTATGTAACTAAAAATTCAGTGTCCACCACCTACATATTGCTCTAGGCACTGAGATACAGCAATGATCAAAACAAAGGCCCTGGCTTGTGGGGACTGTAGTCTAGTGAAAGAGACAGAAAATAAACAATGAAACAATGTATTTTACATGGAGAGTCAGGTAGTAACCTTTACCATGAGGAAAACTAAAGCTGAGTAAATGGATAGACGAGACCATAAGCAAGTCACGGAATCTGTCTTCGCAGAGTGACCTCAGAGAAAAGAGGTAAGGAAGAGGACCAAGGAGAAGACTTCAAGTGTCACAGGTTCAGAAGAGAGTTGCTTTATGACAGTGTGATGGGAGCCGAGTGAAGAAGAGCAAGAATGCCGAGTAAGGGTAGGGGACAGAGTCACATCACACCACACCCTGCTGAGGAGGAGAGGTTCTTTTTTGAGAATGAGAAGAAGCTGCGGAGGATCTGGAGCAGGGGTGTGGCAGACAGAGCCTTCATATTCAAGGACAGCCCCCTGGCTATGTGAGGTTTAGGCAAGAGAGCTGTGAGCTGACAAGCTAGTGATACCAAGGGACAGCCAACAGATGGGCTAGGAAGCTGATGAGAGTCCCTGGTTGAGAATAGAGAGTTTGCGGAAGTCTTCTTTTTCCAAATTTGCAATAAGTTCTGTGACCCTGAGTTTCATTAATCCCCTGAGTCTCAGCTATTTTTTTTTTTAAATTCAAAATACAGTTATAAAAATCTTCACAAGTATGGAATGAGAGAAAACTTACATAATAAAATAATAGATTGTGAAATATATGAAATATTAATCATTATTCTTCTTCTGCCATAGAAAAATCATATACTGTGGGAGCCCATTAAATACAGAATTTAAACCAGAAATTGATTTGTAATATACTCATAATTTAACAAAAGAAAACACCAACTTGCTCTGAGTACCAAAGCGTATTTATCATGGGCTGATCCAATTTAGTATGTATTTGACTCTTGGATCAATCAGGTCAAGCAAATCAGAACTGGAAAAGACAAAACTATCAAGAATTTGCTCTTTTTAAATATATACTGCTTTCTCAAAAGGAAATTGAGAGACTTGCTCCATACATTAAATCAATCTCAATTATACCAGTGATCACCGCCTCCAAGCCAGCAAGCAAGAAATCTTCAGATGCTCTCACCATAAGCACATAATCACTGAATGAATTAGAAATGAAGTATAAAGTAATTGTAACACTACACTAAAGTGTGTATGTGTGTTTTAGTATTTTGTAAAAGCCTGAAGGAAAGTTATGACCAACCTATATAGCATATTGAAAAGCAGAGACATTACTTTGCCGACTAAGGTCCGTTTAGTCAAGGCTACGGTTTTTCCAGTGGTCGTGTATGGATGTGAGAGTTGGACTGTGAAGAAAGCTGAGCGCTGAAGAATTGATGCTTTTGAACTGTGGTGTTGGAGAAGACTCTTGAGAGTCCCTTGGACTGCAAGGAGATCCAACCAGTCCATTCTGAAGGAGATCAACCTTGGGTGTTCTTTGGGAGGACTGATGCTGAAGGTGAAACTCCAGTACTTTGGCCACCTTATGCAAAGAGTTGACTCACTGGAAAAGACTCTGATGCTGGGAAGGAGGGATTGGGGGTAGGGGGAAAAAGGGACGACAGAGGATGAGATGGCTGGATGGCATCACCAACTCGATGGACGTGAGTTTGAGTGAACTCTGGGAGTTGGTGATGGACAGGGAGGCCTGGTATGCTGTGATTCATGGGGTCGCAAAGAGTTGGTCACGACTGAGTGACTGAACTGAACTGAAAAGCCTGCAATTGTTAGAAGACAAATTGTTACAAGTTTCTAAATTCTATGATTTGAGATTAAAAAGAATACTGAAATACTTACGGCATAGAGAGCTTTTAAACAAGATTATGAATTTGGTTCACATTTTTAACATAAAAGTTATCGATTCTGTGTTGCGTGGGAATGACAGTGAACATGTAACTGTGTAAATTCTGCTCTCCCTTTGAAAAGCACTAAAATTTCTACAAGGGTATTTTGTTAGACCCTTTTGATCATTTATATTTAAAGATACATTTTAATCTAAGTACATGAATGACTGTAAATCATAATATCACCCTGGTACTATGATTACAATCCTGCACATATAGGAAAAAGATGGAACACTTCAAAGGCGAGCTCCTTATTTCTGAAACACTGCTTATTCGTTACTGCCACCTGCTGGTAAGCATTAAAATGTACTTTCTCAAGAGAGAAATCTATACACACATCCAGCTCTTTCCCTTGGTTTATTTTAAATGCTTAGATTTCAGTAGATTTTAGAAAAGTTAATTGCATATTTTAATTTATTAAAAAACATATTTTTCATTATAAAATATACACATAGCCATTAAAAATACAGAAGAGCAGAAAAGCGAAAGTGATAGTCACTCAGTTGCATCCAACTCTTTGTGACTCCAGGCCAGAATGCTGGAATAAGTAGCTGTTCCCTTCTCCAGCGAATCTTCGCAACCAAGGGATCGAACCCAGGTGTCCCGCATTGTGGGCAGATTCTTTACCAGCTGAACCACAAGGGAAGCCCAGGAATATTGGAGTGGGTAGTCTATCCCTTCTCCCAGGAATCAAACCGTGGTCTCCTACATTGAAGGTGGATTCTTTACCAGCTAAGCTACCCAGAGAATCCCATAGGGTAGAAATAAGGAAATAATAATCCCTTCATTTCTACTTCCCAAAGATAATCTAGTTACATAAACTTCAAAAGCATACAATCTTGCAATCTGATGTTTTTCATCTAAAACATACTGTTAAACTTCTGTTGTTCAATATTCTTATAGTGACTGTTATTTAACCATATGAAATACTTTATTTTTAAACATTTCAGTTTCTTTAATTTTACTTTATGTTTTTTGGGACGTGTACTAATATCCTGTTTTAAAAACTTTGGACTCAGTTCTGATTTTTATATTAAAGAATACTAGAAATATAGCTCCTTAGTCAAGGGCTATTAAAATGTGAAGACTATAAATACACAGAGCCAAGTTCATTCCCAGAAATCTATACCAATTCACACTCCTATAAAAGTGCTACTCTCTCCACATTCTCACCAACACTTACTTTCATGTATTTTAAAAACTAGTCCAATAGAATAATCAAGAAAATTGGAATGCTATTACTATTCACATTTATTAGCTGTGGACATTTTCTTTTCATATATTTCCTGGCCATTTCTATATTTCTAAATGCCTCAGGTTTCTATGCCAGGTTTTCTACTTTATTGTTTGCTGCTGCTGCTGCTAAGTCGCTTCAGTCGTGGCCAACTCTATGCAACCCCTACCAGGCTCTCCTGTCCCTGGGATTCTCCAGGCAAGAACACTGGAGTGGGTTGTCATTTCCTTCTCCAATGCATGAAAGTGAAAAGTGAAAGTGAAGTCGCTCAGTCGTGTCCGACTCCTAGCGACCCCATGGACTGCAGCTCACCAGGCTCCTCCGTCCATGGGATTTTCTGGGCAAGAGTACTGGAATGGGGTGCCATTGCCTTCTCCCACTTTACTGTTTGCATCAGAATTAAAAATGAATTAACCAAACCTTTTCATGTATGTTCCAAATATTTCCCCTGCTCTATATCATTTCATTTTATCTGTAGTATATTTTTTAAAACACAGACATTCAAAAATCTTGATTCAGTCAAATATATTAGTCTCCTCCTTATCTTTATCCCTGTGATTTTGTGCTTAGAAATTATTCCCCTCCTCTTAGAATTAGTCATTATTCTACTCTTGAGGACAATTGCTCACATCTCCTTTACTATGCAAAAAGATGTTATCTCAATGTTTTTCCTATAGAAGGTCAGAAAGTAGTTTGGCATGATAAATAAGATTAGTCACATCATGCCACTTGTTTTTTCTGTACCTGCAGGACTTATGACACTGATACGCAAAATATTTTGAGTACATTATAAAGAATCTCTTATTTTTAGTGGGCTAGCTTTGTTCCATAGCATGTTCATATTTGTGTTCATAAACTCTGTTTAGCTATAAACATAAAATGAAAATCATATTTTATATCAAATAAAAAGTTATTATTAGGTTCAACCACAAACAAATGCAGGGTTCTATTATTGCAAAGTTAATGAAATAAAGGGCACTAGGGAGAGAAATGGAGAAGGAAATGGCAACCCACTCCAGTGTTCTTCCCTAGAGAATCCCAGGGACAGCGGAGCCTGGTGGAAGGCCGTCTATGGGGTTGCAAAGAGTCGGACACGACTGAAGCGACTTAGCAGCAGCAGCAGAGAGAGAACAGACTGGCCAGCTGCCAATTACTTCATACCAGAGTTTGCTTTAACATTCATTTTGTTTTATGGGGTATTTCTGTATTGCTAATATGGCGAAGTAGAAAGTGCAGTGAACAAAAAATCACAAAGGGAGATTCTAGAAACACTATGACCTACAGAAAATCATCCTATATTCCTTTTTGTGTCTCCTCTCCTTCTGATATATAATAAAGTGAAGAAACTGAAGTTAAGACCTCAGAGATGGTTTCACTCTGACTCACCATGAATTTATATTTCTGACACACCTGGCTAATATTTAGCTCCCTAAGCAGTAATCAATAATCAATTATCACTATTATACAATGATCAAAGTACCATCATACTCTACAAAGCATGCCATTTTAAGGAAATAGAGTTAAAAATGGAAAATGTTTACAGTAAATATAGGATGACACGAATATACTGTCTCTACAGGAGGATGCAATTGCAGAAAACTGACATCAAACACACCACTGAATAGAACAAAATACAGTCCCCTCTAATCATGTTTACACGTATATAAGCACCTACTACCTTAGATTCATTAGCATTCATGTTATGAACTGTGACTAGCAAACGGCTGGTCATTTTTAGGCAAGGAAATATAAACTGTTTCTCAGCTATCTTAATGAGTCCATTACAAACACAGAAACTTCTTGGCTTATTACTTTTTTTTTAACATTTCAGTTCTTTAATTCTTAAATAATGTTATGTAGAACTTATATTTTTAATGATTTTCCTCTTTCACATGGTGGTACAGGTTGAATTTTGTGTGGCCTTCAAAATTCATATGTGAAATGCTAACCCCTCAATGTGATGGTATTAGGAGGTGTGGAGAAAGACTCCAGAGAGCTTTCTCTCCGAAGAAGTAAGGCTGACTGCTGAAGAACTGATGCTTCCAAACTGTGGTGTTGGAGAAGACTCTTAAAAGTCCCTTGGACTGCAAGGAGATCCAACCAGTTCATCCTAAAGGAAATCAGTCCTGAATATTCATTGAAAGGACTGAGGCTGAGGCTGAAACTCCAATATTTTGGCTACCTGATGCGAAGAACTGACTCACTGGAAAAGACCCTGATGCTGGGAAAGATTGAAGGCAGGAGGAGAAGGGGAAGACAGAGAATGAAATGGTTGGATGGCATCACTGACTCAATGGGCATGAGTTTGAAAGATAGTCTGGGAAGATAGTGAAGGACGGGGAAGCCTGGCGTGCTGCAGTCCATGGGGTCTCAAAGAGTAGGACCCAAGTGAGTAAATGAACAACAAGAGAGCTCCCTAGTCCTTTTCTGCTACATGAAGTTACAATGAGAAGTTAGCTATCTATAAACAAGGAAACGGATCCTCCTCAGACACCAAATCTGCCAGGGCAATGACCTTGGACTCCCAATCTCCAGAATGGTGAGAAATAAATTTCTGTTGGTTATAAGCCACCTATCCTATGGTATTTTTGTATAAACAGTATGAATGAACTGACATATACTCATTAGAAAAAGTTAATGCTTTTTCTTTAAATGTCCAAACCAGGGGAAGATTTGCCTATAGAATCTGTAATTTTAGACTATGATCATGGTTGGACTAAAAATTCTCATACAGGTGAGATAAATAGTAGCTTGATTATTACAAATATAAATAGTCCTTTAAAAATAAATACAGAAAAATTGCCCTGCCTTTTCCAGGTTGAATTCTCTACTCTCCCTCTGAAACCAAGTTTCAGGGCAGAAAAAAAAATGCACAATTTTTAGAATCCTTATGATCAAAAAGGAGGCCACATAGCAGCTCCTCAAAGTGAAATATGACTATATTTTTTGTGTTTGTCTTCCTTAAACAAAGTTTAAAAGAGTTATCTTCTGTTGCTTTACAGAGGTGATTTACATATTTTAACAGAAAATACTAAAAACAGCATTTCAAAAGCAAATGCAGAAGTACATTTTACATAACTTTAGACATATCATTTGATTACAATTAATGTATGCTCCTGCTGCTGCTAAGTCGTGTCAGTTGTGTCCGACTCTGTGCAACCCCATACACGGCAGCCCACCAGGATCTGCCGTCCCTGGGATTCTCCAGGCAAGAACACTGGAGTGGGTTGCCATTTCCTTCTCCAATGCGTGACAGTGAAGTCACTCAGTCGTGTCCGACTCTTCATGACCCCATGGACTGTAGCCCACCAGGCTC
The DNA here is from genome assembly GCA_006410635.1 of Cephalophus harveyi. Classification (NCBI taxonomy): domain Eukaryota; kingdom Metazoa; phylum Chordata; class Mammalia; order Artiodactyla; family Bovidae; genus Cephalophus; species Cephalophus harveyi. Next base: position 873,657 of record SJYT01017386.1, on the reverse strand, counting down.
CTCCGTCCATGAGACTTCCCAGGCAAGAATACTGGAGTGGGGTGCCATTGCCTTCTCCGCAATTAATGCATAAGTAAAAATAATAAGATTTTTGGAGGAGCTAAGCTAATATAATACGAATGTACTCTAATGTAGCAATAATAATAATTAGATCCTCAAAGAGGGGGAAATACAGTTAAATACAAAGAACCAAAAATCACAATGTTAATGGACATCACTGAAGATAGAAAATGTTAGCTCCAAATTTCTGAAGGAAAAGGATTTCTAGGTCTTGTAAGGCCTGAAGCTTATACAATTTGGAAAAGTCCTCTTTAAGAAAAATTATTTGAAATTGTAAATGAAAAATTAGGCATAAGATCTTAAAAGTGGTATATGCAAATGAAAGTCCCTAAAGCATAAGCTTCATTATTGTTTTTGATATATCTGCTTTCAGACGCAAATTTCTATATACAGTCAAATTATCAAAAAGTGGAAGGACAGAAAAAAAGTATTTTCAGGATAAAAAAAAAAAATCTAAAATAAAAAAATAATACTAAATTCCATGCAGCCTTTCACAGAAAACCACTGGAGGAGACCCTTAACTAAATGTCCTTTAAAAAAAGACTTCAAAAAAAAAACAAAAAGACTAATTCCCAAAGATACATATACCCCCGGAGAAGGAAAAGGCAACCCACTCCAGTATTCTTGCCTGGAGAATTGTATGGACAGTGGAGCCTGGAGGGTAGTCCATGGGGTCGCAGAGTCAGACACGACTGAGTGATTTAACAGCAACATATACACCAACTGTTCAAAGAGGCATTATTTACAACTGCCAAGATATGACAGCAACCTAAGTGCCCATCAGCAGATGAATGGATAAAGAGATGTGGTGTATAGATAAACGATGGAATACTATTCAGATTAAAGAAGAGTAAAAATTTGCCATTGTAACAATATGGATAAACTAATCAAATAAGGTAGATAAAGACAAATACTATACGATATCACTTTAACGGGGAATTTAAAATACAACAAACGAGTGAATATAACAGCAAAAGAAGCAGACTCACAGATGTAAAGAACAAACTGGTGGTCACTGGTGGGGAGAGGAAATGGAGGAGGGGTATTACAAGGGTAGAGGATTAAGAGGTAAAATCTATGAGTATTAAATAAGTTACAAGGAAGTATTATAAAACAAAATGAACATAGCCAATATTTTATATTAACTGTAAGTGGAGTATAACCTTTAAAAATGCAAAATACTATATTATACACCTGCAACCTACACATTTTAATTAAAACATAAATTTAAAAAGAAGAGACATTGGCTTCTAGAAAGATGGAGTAGACAGCCTTTTCCTTACTCTTCCTGTCATGTAAGAACTCTGGGCACTCTAAGTATAACAAATATAACAAGATTCCAAAAGGTGAAGGAAAGACATATTGGCTAGAGACTGAAGAACCCAAGGACTGACATGGTGGGGAATTCCCTGGCTTTTCACATTGCCTCAAATATCGCAGACAGAGTGACGAAGAAGCAAACAACCCCAACATGCCAAAAGGCACAAAGAAAGCCCCAAGACAATGAAAAAGATATTTTTCAGGAACAGAGGAGCCAACACCATGTCAGCACTTCCCAGGTGACACAGTTGGTAAAGAACCCACTTGCCAATGCAGGAAACACAGGGATGCAGGTTCAATCCCTGGGGCAGGAAGATCCCCTGAAGAGGGAAATGGCAAACCACTCCAGGATTCGTGTATCACAGCCGGGTAATGGTGAATGCATAACTCAATGAAGCTATGAGCCATGCCATGCAGGGCCACCCAGGATGGGTGGGTCTCAATGAAGAGTTCTGGCAAATCATGGTCCACTGAAGGAGGAAATGGCAACCCATTCCGGTATTCTTGCCATGAGAGTCCCATGAACAGTATAATAAGGCAAAAAGATATGACACTGAAAGATGAGCCTCCAGGTCAGAGGGTGTCCAGAATGCTACTGGGTAAGAGTGGAGGGCAATTACTAATAGCTCCAGACGGAATGAAGCAGTTGGTCCAAAGTGGAAACTACTCAGGTGTGGATGTGTCTGGTGATGAAAGTTTAAGTCCGATGCTGTAAAGAACAGTAATGCATAGGAACTTGGAATGTTAGATCCACGAATCAAGGTAAATTGGACGTGGTCAAGCAGGAGATGGCAAGATAGAACATTAACATCTTAGGAATCAGTAAACTAAAATGGATGGGAATGGGCACATTTAATTCAGATGTCCATTATATCTAATACAGTGGGCAAGAATAGTTTAGAAGAAATGAAGTAGCCTTCAGAACAATAAGGAGTTCAAAATGCAGGACTTGGTTGCAATCTCAAAAATGATGTAATAATCTCAGTTTGCTTCCAAGGCAAACCATTTGGCATCACTGTAATCCAAGTCCTTGTCCCAACCCCTGACACCACAGAAGCTCAAGTTGACTGGTTTTAGGAAGACTTAAAACACTTTATAGAACACACACATACACACACAAAGATGTCTTTTCATCATAGGGGATTGCAATGCAAAAGTAGGAAGTCCAGAGATACCTGGAATAACAGACAAGTTTGGAGTAAAAGCAGAAGTAGATGTTTTTCTGGAACTCTCTTGCTTTTTCCATGATCCAGCGGATGTTAGCAATTTGATCTCTGGTTCCTCTGCCTTTTCTAAAGCCAGCTTGAACATCAAGGAGTTCACGGTTCACGTATTGCTGAAGCCTGGCTTGGAGGATTTTGAGCATTACTTTACTAGCATGTGAGATGAGTGCAATTGTGCGGTAATTGGAGCATTCTTTTGCATTGCCTTTCTTTGGAATTGGAATGAAAACTGACCTTTTCCAGTCCTGTGGCCACTGCTGAGTTTTCCAAATTTGCTGGCAGATTGAGTGCAGCACTTTCACAGCATCATCTTTCAGGATTTGAAACAGCTCAACTGGAATTCCATCACCTCCACTAGCTTTGTTCGTAGTGATGCTTTCTAAAGCCCACTTGACTTCACATTCCAAGATGTCTGGCTCTAGATTAGTGATCACATCATCATGATTATCTGGGTNGTAATTGGAGCATTCTTTTGCATTGCCTTTCTTTGGAATTGGAATGAAAACTGACCTTTTCCAGTCCTGTGGCCACTGCTGAGTTTTCCAAATTTGCTGGCAGATTGAGTGCAGCACTTTCACAGCATCATCTTTCAGGATTTGAAACAGCTCAACTGGAATTCCATCACCTCCACTAGCTTTGTTCGTAGTGATGCTTTCTAAGGCCCACTTGACTTCACATTCCAAGATGTCTGGCTCTAGATTAGTGATCACATCATCATGATTATCTGGGTCATGAAGATCTTTTTTGTACCGTTCTTCTGTGTATTCTTGCCACCTCTCCTTTAAGATGCTACAATTTTATTAATATAGAAAGTGAGACACAGCAGACTGAGTCTGTGACTTTATTGTGTAAGATGGAAAAAGGAATGAGAATTTAAAGAAGGTTAGAAATAGAATACCTTTTAGCTGCTGGATCATCCAGACTGCTACTCTCTCGGGAAACTTGTATATCTGCTTTTCAGAACATTTGGGGAAATGGAAAATTTTATTTTCACAGGGATACTCAGTTTTTACGTTGATAAAATAAAAAATAACAGCATCACTGAGTTATGAGTTTAGGTACTGTTATTCAGTCATGTCCGACTGTTTGAGACCCCATGAATTGTAGCACACCCGGCGTCCCTGTTCTTCACAATCTCCCAGAGCTTGCTCAAACTCATGTCCATCGAGTCGGTGATGCCATCCAACCATCTCATCCTCTGTCGTCCCCTTCTCCTCCCGCCTTCAATCTTCCTCAGCATCAGGATCTTTTCAAATGAGTAGGCTCTTCACTTCAGGTGGCCAAAGTATTGGGGTTTCAGCGTAGGTATTGGGTTGATCAGAAAATTCATCTAGGGTTCCACTGATGTTCTGGAAAAACCAAAGGATATTTTTGGCCCACCCAGTACTTCCTATGAGACCTTATCCTCCCCTTTTCTTCTTTCCAAGCACTCGAGCCAAAGAGGGTGCTGCTCTGCCTCTGGTTGTCAGAGTGACTGTTGCTCTGCTGTAGGACAGGACATAAATATTAAAAAAATTATTTCTTGAGTCCAAAGTTATCCAGTATGTGAAGCACCTGGATATGAGGGTTGTGCTATTCTATCCCAAGACACCAGTCCACGAGAGTTCTTTGAGTGGCTAGAGGGCTTAGTGTGGCGCCAGGCAGGCAGTAGGCGTTGGATGGATGTTTACAAAGGAAAGGAACCCCCCGCTCCAGAAGCATTTAGGGGACGTGGGAGAGTGTGTGACGTCCCAAACAGAAGACTGTCATTCATCACACCTCACACTGGATGTGGCTGAGAATCTGGCAGAAAATCCCTGGCAGAATGGTGACGTGGAAATACACACTGCAGGGACATGCCAAGAGTCAGTCAGTGGGAAATCGTCAAATCCAGGAAAACTGTATGAGTAAGAACTGAGTGTGCCTATCAGAGAGCACCGTTGTTTCATAAAATCTCAATGGTCTAAACTAACAAGCTCCTGTTACCGCTCATGGATCCACTAGCCAGCTGGGCCACACCAGGCTGGGCTGGGCTCTCCTGCTCATTTGAGGGTGAGCTGGCTGTAAACAGGTTCAAAACGGCCCGAGCTGAGGAATGTGAGTTCTTCTCTCTGTGGTCCCTCAGGCTTTAAT
>SJYT01017386.1:694161-859637 GCA_006410635.1 Cephalophus harveyi | reverse complement strand
AACTGAACTGGGGAGGTCAGGGGGAGGGGCCGGGGGGGAGGGGTGGGCGTGGACCCGCGCAGGCAGGTCTGCGCATGCGCAGGCAGGGATGCAGTCGCTCCCGCTAGAAGCCTGGGAAAGCCCTTCCAATCATTGCTGTGGCAGTTTCTAATCTAATCGTTTCGGTTCTTAAGTGCCATTCTCATATTACCGACTCCGATCACGTCTTGGCAGAACGAATGCTTCACTTTTTTATACTTTTTTAGGGCCGTAGTCAAAGCTCAGCTATACATAACCCGTGTGATTTGCACAAAGGTGTTTTTGCAAATTGTAGATGCTGGGATGGGAAACCACCTCCCCGGATAATGTTTTTGGGGAGAAAAGTTCAGCTTAGGCTCACCCCACACCCAGGTTTATGCCCTTGGGTGAGGTGACTTACCCTCTAACCCTCCTTTTCTCCTCCCGTAAAGAGGAGATTTAGTGAGGATTCCAGAGAGTTGACCTGCCAAGCTGGAAGTCCCAGACACAGCAGGAGTGTGAGGGCGTTTTAACAGTGGGGTGTTCCAATGGGGCTTTTTCCTAACGCTTTGTAGCCCAGGTTTTAAAGGTTGTGTATCAGATACATGTCTGGCATCAATGGATAGGATGGAATTTAACAGGATTATGCACTATTAGGAGGCTTCCCTGGGGGCGCTGGTGGTAAAGAACACGCCTGCCAATGCAGGGGATGTGAGAGACACAGGTTCGATCCCTGGGTCAGGAAGATGCCCTGGAAGAGGGCATGGCAACGCGTTCCAGTATTCTTGCCTGGGAATCCCATGGACAGAAGAACCTGCTGTACAGTCCATGGCGTTGCAAAGAGTCAGACACAACTGAAGTGACTTGGCATGCATGCATGGTGAAAAGTATTGGAGCTTCAGCTTCAGCATCAGTCCTTCCAAAGAATATTCAGGACTGATTTCCTTTAGGATGGACTGGTTGAATCTCCTTGCAGTCCAAGGGACTCTCGAGAGCCTTCTCCAACACCACAGCTCGTTGTATCTGTTAAAATAACTCATTATTTTCAGCTAAGCTAACTCACCAGTTAGGGAGAGTTCACAGTATTTATTAGTTGATTCGTCTAATGCTCCCTTCAGTTTTTAAAAACTCTTTGCTAATTATTATAGTATTATTTGTACAGAATCAATTTCTTAACTGAGTGATGTTCTTTACTGTATAAAGGTAAATGCTTAAGAGAAAAAAATGACCTCTATAGATGTAACGGCCTCTTGCTCTAAATGCAGTCATTATGGTCAGGACTTTGGGACGGATGCTTATTTAGCTTTTTCAAGCTCACTGTCCCCCTTCTCCTGGGACCTTTTCCTGATAAGGCGCTGTGTTGGTTGAACACCGGGACTGAGAACCATGCTCTGAAAGGTGGTGACTCCCTTATTTCTGGAGAGAAATCCTTTAACTGAATGTTTGCCACATTGACCCAAACAGAACTTAATATCATCTTGCTACTTTTAGGGGCCTTAAGCCCCTCCTAGGGCCTGGCAAAGGAGAAGGCAATGGCATCCCACTCCAGTACTCTTGCCTGGAGACTCCCATGGACAGAGGAGCCTGGTGGGCTACAGTCCATGGGATCGCTGAGTCAGACACGACTGAGCGACTTCACTTTCACTTTTCACTTTCATGCACTGGAGAAGGAAATGACAACCCACTCCAGTGTTCTTGCCTGGAGAATCCCAGGGATGGCAGAGCCCAATGGGCTGCCATCTATGGGGTCGCACAGAGTCGGACACGACTGAAGCGACTTAGCAGCAGCAGCAGCAGCAGGGCCTAGCAAAATCTTTCTGAAAGCTCTTGCTTCCTGTCCTATCTTATCTTGTCATTCAGTGACGCAGTGGGGACAACGTGGAGTCACAGCACGCCACGGTCCTCTGGAGCAGACTTCTCCCCTGACCAGCAAGGTTTGCCTTTGTTGATCCGTTAATATTCCACCCTTCCATTTTTCTGCAGGGAGTTCGAGTTTTATGGAGGTAGATGAAGAGTTAGATTTTTGCCAAATGGCTTTAGAAACTGGCCATCGGGAAGGAGAAGGCTATAGCATTTTTAAAAAATCCTATTGCATTTTTAAATTGAAGTATAGTTGATTCACAATGTTGTGTTAGTTTCAGGTATATAGCAAAGTGATTCAGTTATATATATATATACACACACACATATACATACACACACATGCACGCACACACACACACACACACACACACACACACACACATATACATTGTTGTTGTTTTGTTGCTAAGTCATGTCTGACTCTTTTTTGACCCCATGGACTGAAGCCCTCCAGGCTCCTCTGTCCATGGGCTTTTCCAGGCAAGAATACTGGAGTGGGGTGCCATTTCTTTCTCCAAGTAATCTTCCTGACCCAGGGACAGAACCTTTCTTACATCTCCTGCATTGGCCAGCGGATTCATTATTGCTGAGACACCAAGGAAGCCCCACATATGCATACATTATATATATAGACCCATATACATCTATACATATTCAACTATATAGCTCTCTATATTTTCAGTTATCTATCTGTTCTTTTTGAGATTTTTTTCCCTTATGAGTTGTTATAAAATATTGAGCATCGTGCCTAGTGCTGGCTATGGCATTCTGAAATGTTCCTGCTATCCCGATATTTCTCCAGCAAACAATTTGGTACCCAAAAGTAGTACCATGTTCTACATAAGAAAGTATGTATAAGACAATACTTCCTTATCACCATGATTTAGAGAGTTCAGCCTAGTTGCTGGAGGCGCATGTCTGGCCAATTTCTTCACCTCACGAAATACAGCTCTTTCCCTGTTGCAGGGCTGCAGCTTGTGATTGGAAATGAGGTGGAGCGTAAGGAGCTCTAGCTTCCAGACCGCCCTGTCTGTTGTGCAGGGGATGATCTGCAAAGGTAACATTAAGTCTACTTTTAAAGAACTCTCTTAGGAGAAACAACAAAACAAAACAACCAACCCCCAGGATCAAGTCACAGGCTTGCCTTTAGGGTTTGACAGGAACCAGAGTGAGGGGTCTCAATTACTAAAATAGCCATCTTGAAGTCTTGTCTTTGTGGATACAGATATGATTAAACCATATTTATATTAACAGTTAACTGAAAAGGAAGCTCAGTAAATTGATTATGATTTTGGTTATGGGCTGAATGTGTCCCTCTGAGATTCGTGTGCTGAAGCCCTAACTCCCAGCGCCATGGTGTTTGGAGGTGGGAATTTGGGGAAGTAGCTAGGCTGAAGTGGGCTGGTGAGGGTGAAACCTCAGTGATGGAATTAGCACCCTTATAGGATGTGGGAGAAACACCAGAGCTCGCTCTCTCCATCCTGTGGGCGGACAGAGAGAAGCCATCTACAAACCAGGAGGCGGGCTTTCCCGAAGAACCATATCTGCCTTGATTTTGTACTTTGAGCCTCCAGAGCTGTGAGAAATAAATGTTGTTTAAGTCCCACCTCCCTGCCTCTGCAGATTTACAGAAGCCTGATTGCCTAAGACAAGTCCTTTGTGTCACCGACTTGAAAACAGACTTAAGAAATCCAAAACGGGTTATTAAACTAGTCCCAAAGGATTACTCCTAGTCGGACCTGCCTTCCATTTCCTTCTTCCATCATTTTCTTCTTCTGGTATAGTTGCTTCCTCCATTTGAATAAGCATCAAAGTCCTACAGTAACTGCGAACATGCGTCTTGGTATGGGACGTTTAGCTAGTCTGAGGAACCGCGAGAGTGTTCCCATCACCACTCAGCTGATGTCTTGGGCAGTGGTTTCATCATTTGCTTTGGAAGGGAGTGAGAACGAGGGGGAAAAACAGTGAAATCTGATATGCACACCTTCCGAATCACTCAGGTCGATTGATCTTTGCAGAAATACTCTGCATTTCCTTGCACTTTGATTTTATTGTTAAGTAATCTCAGGAGCAAATGGAAGGTCAAAGGGAACAAAGACAAGGGTCTTGGAATCAGGAGAACCATAATGGGCCATCCAAATACTCAAGGCTGTCCCGGCTCCTCTTCCAGATGAAAGCGACCTTGGACTGGTGCCTCCGGCATCCTTTCCTCCACAGTCCTTGAACCGCGAACCGCTGATTGGTCTGCGTTTTCACAGCAGCCCGGCCCTCGCCTCCACCCTCCTCTGCATTCCCCATCCTCACCCCACCAGCTCCAGATAAGAACAAGCCGGTCTGTAGACCTTCCATTTAAGAGATGCCAAAACTCCTTATCACAGCTTAGTCTGCACTTTTTTCCCCCAAGCACTGCAAGGTTAAGTCTGACTTTGTTGGCAACATTCTTAGAAGAATCAGAGAACAGAGGGAGAACAAGTGGGTCTAAGAGAACAGACTTTGCGCCTCCTTGTCGTTTACGGCATCCTGGGGACGTGCTGCTCCTTCTGGTGGAGGGATGGGGGAGAAAAGGCAATTGCTGTCTTCTGTTTACAGGGTCGCCTCTTGGCTGTCTTTAAAAGCGAATTAAACATGTCAATGTATAGCAAAACCAATACAATATTGTAAAGTAAAATAAATAAAACTGAGATTAAAAAAAAAAAGAAAAAAAAAGCCAATTAAAAACAACCAGAGGAGGCTTCCAGTCATGCTGCTTTTAATTTTAGGCTGTTTTTAATTTTAGGAGAATGAAAATTCTCTCTTTGGTAATTTCCTTTCTTGCTCAAGGTTTGTACTTTTACAAGGTCCCCCTTCTTATCAGCTTGGCCACTGTGGCAGCTATTGTAACTCAAATGTTGACAAAGAGTAAAAAAAAAAAAAAAGAGGAAAGAAAACTAAGTTCCTTCCCTCAAACTTCTCCAAAATAAAACCACAAAAACAAATCAAAAAAGATATTTTTTGGCAAGTTGCCTTCGAAGGGTGCAGTTCCGGTTAACAAAGAATACAACAAACCTCAGGAGTATAGTTGGAAGGAGAGACTTTAATCTTACGGAAAATAAATAATTTGAAGTTAACTCAAAATATTTTCAAAGGGACGACTATGCCCTTGGGTCCTTAAATTCTGGAAGACTGAGTGATTTGCGCACCACTGTTTGAAAGCTTCAGTTCAGATGTTTTTAGGTGTATGTCTTAGCCATCTAACAACATGTCACAGGGAATATTATCAAGCAGGGGCTTAGACCACATGAAACATGTGTGACCCATGCCGTGGCCTCCGCTACAGATCAAGGTGCATCGTCTAGAACCTGAAAGAGTTGTGAGAAAAGGCGCAGTCAGATATCAGACAGTTCTTCCTGTGAAACGCGATTCATCTTGCAGACGTATCACCTTTGCCCAAAGTCAATTGGTATCTTGCCCTGTGTCAGGAACAAGGCTGGACCGTGACAATACAGAAAGGAACGGGGCAGAGACTCTGCTCTTAGACTGCAGAGGGGACCAAGGCAAACACGATGGCCGGGGGCGCCTTCGGTGAAAGACGGGGACTCATAGTAAGTGGCCTCTGTGTACACCTAGGAATCCCTCGCTCAGCTGGTCCGTGGGGAGGGCATGGTCTTGGTCTGTCTGTCTGTCAAGATGCTCAGAGAGGAGGGTATGAGACATCCGGAGAGAGTGGGGGTTCTCCCCTGAAACAACCTCGATGGCAGAGAGGAGTGGACGGCATCCCTAAGCTTTGCAGGCCCCACGCACAGCAAAGCTTTGCAAGGCATGTGTGAATTCTCACGTCTCAACCTGAAAACTGATGGAAACATTGTATTCTCATCTCTAATATTAGATCGTATCAAACACGACTTCTGGTTTTATAGCTCAAACAATCTTATATTTTAAATTTTTTTTTTTTTGATGTGGACCATTTTTAAAGTCTATTGAATTTGTTACCATATTGTTTCTATGTTATGTCTTGCTTTTTTGGCCACAAGGCGTGTGGGGTCAAATCCTTACTCCCTGCATTGGAAGGGGAAGCCTCACCCCTGGACTGCCCACTAAGTCGCTGGAACACTTTTAGATAGCGGTCTCTTCCTAGAGGGCAGACTTCTGAAAAGAAGGCTTTGCGTGACTTGCCCTTTGTATCTGAGGCTGCTGTTTCCCGCCCCTGGGGCATCGCTGACCTGGGTGACGGGCATGTGTGTCAGGACCCAGGGGTCCATGAGATCCACCGGGAGCTGCGATCGTTTGGAAAGGCTGGGCTAGGGTCTGTGCAGGGGAGCTAGTTCCCAGGCGGACAGGTAAAGCCTGGGGCAGGGAGAGATGTGGAGTCTCCCCGGGCTCTGCTGAGGGTGCTGGTGAGAGGCAGGCTGGAGTCCCTGAGATCCACCGGGAGCTGCGATCGTTTGGAAAGGCTGGGCTAGGGTCTGTGCAGGGGAGCTAGTTCCCAGGCGGACAGGTAAAGCCTGGGGCAGGGAGAGATGTGGAGTCTCCCCGGGCTCTGCTAAGGGTGCAGGTGAGAGGCAGGCTGGAGGATGGGGGCAGGGCTGTGACTCAAGTATGCCTCAGTTAGAGGAGAACTAAAGCTGGATTTGAAAACGAGAGCTGGGGGGTCAAAGAACCAGTTAGGAGATAAAAATTGACAAAGAGGAGAGACAGCGTAAAAAAAGAGGGGAGTTATTTAGAGGTTTGCAAGTGTTAAAAGACAAAAAGAAAAGGGGATGGCAGAGGATGTGATGGTTAGATAGCATCAGCGATTCATTGGACATGAATCTGAGCAAACTCCTGGAGACGGTGAAGCACAGGGAAGCCTGGTGTGCTGCAGTCCACGGGGTCACACAGAGTTGGACACGACTCAGCAACTAAACAACAGGAGTTAAAAGCAACTGGGCCTGATAAGTAATTAGAAATGGGACTTAAGGAGGAAGAAGGGTCCAAGAGAAATAAGAGTAATTGCTTATCTTTATTGAGTGCGGCCGCATGCCAGGCCCTGAGTGAAGCGTTCTGTTGATACTTGGGTTTCATCTAAATCCATATAGTCATCTCTGGAATGCTGGCTTCCCAAAGGAGAAAACCGAGGCTCTCTGAGAGGTTGCGTCACTTGCCAAGGGTCACCGAGCTGATAAGTGGCTGGTCCAAGAGCTGAAACCAGTTTAAATCACTGGGCAAATCCCCATGCCATTTGTTGAGACAGAGAAGAATCCCAAGAAAAGAATATGACACCTATTGAGCGCTTCCAATGTGTCAGCGGTATTTGAGGTCCTCAGAAATGAACTGACTTAATCTTTACCTAACTCTCCACCACTTTGAAGGCGAAGAAGCTAAGGCCCAGAGAGGGTAAGAACTCTGATCAAAGACACACAGCTTGGAAGGTGTCAGGAGAAGAATCAGGATTGGAACTCCAGGCAGTCTGACTCTGGAGTCCGTGCCTTTGAAACTTCATCATGCACTCAGCCCTCCATACCCACGGGTTCCACATCCACAAATTCAACCACTGTGATTCAAAAATATCTATTAAAAAAAGCCCAGAAAGTTCCCCAAAGTAAAACTTGAATTGTCACACTCCAGCAACTGTTTACGTAGCATTTACACTGTATTAAGTATTATAAGTAATCTAGAGGTGATTTAAAGTACCTGGGAATATGTGTGTAGGTTCCATATAAATACCACATCTCTTTATATAAAAAGCTGAGCATCTACAAATTTGGGTATACGTGAAAGGAGGAGGTTCTGGAACCATTCCCCCACTGGTACTGACACTCCACTGTACCAGAGGTTTGGAAATGTGGTGTAGGCTACCCGTCTACATGCCAAGAGCGTGGTCCCCCGATGAGTTAGGTTTATGAGTTGGAGCTCAGAATAGTAATCTGGTCTAGAGATGTAGAATCTGGGGGTCATTGCCTTAGAGGAGAAATTCAAAATCTTGAATGTATCCAAGACCACGCACAGACCACCGTAAGCTGGTACTTCGCTGATGGAATGGTTGTATGCGTGATTGTGGAGCTTCGTAAATCTCCTCTGGCTGACACAGCGCCACTTAAATATCTGTTCCAGGAACACCGTGCATCCCGGTTCCACAAAGGTATGAGGCAGTGTGGGCCACTCTGCGGTCTCACCACTAATTTATTCCTCTCCTGCCTATTTGTTCGCATGCAAAACTGTATTATGCATCCTCTGTGACTCAGCAGTCAAGAACCCACAGCCCCTGGGGCGGCAAAGCAGACTCGACTTAGCGACTAAACAACAACAAAACCGTATTATAACTGAGAGTCTTGGCAATGTGTTTATTTCATCGCAGCTTTTATTTTCTCTACCTCCCTGGTTTTTTGGTGGGTGGACAATCCCCAGTATTTTACTTTCTGAGACTGTGGTGTTTCACAGTGTTTCAGACTGAAATGAAGAACTGAGGCAATTAATTACATAATTAAGAGAAAAATATCATCTGAGATAGTGCCATCAAGGAGGAAAGAATAATTACTTTTCATATTGAGTGTTCTCTTGAGTTGTCCCAATTCTCCAATCTGTTTCTCTCTGCCTGTAGCAGCTATAGAATCATTCGAAACAAAATTTAACCACTCGCTAAAATGTGCATGATACCGTGGGAATGGAATCCATGTAAATTCTTTCCAAAATTCAGTCTTTTTTCTCAGACGGGAGCATTGGCGAAGAAGTTGAAAATTAAAAAAAAAATACTGTCAGGGGATGCTTCTGAAGTTTAAAGGTAAACATTTGCTGTGCTTTTGGGTTCTCTGTAATTGTGTCTAAACAACGCCAAAATAATTAGAGAGTGAAATGGTTATTTATGGTGGGAAATTGAATCTGGTAAGTTGACTGAATCCCAGTGTCCTCTTTCTCCTGTGGAATCTTTTAACTTGCTCTTCGTGTGTAGAAACAGTCTAAATGCAAGTGAGAATCTCAAAATTTGATGTAGGGCTGCCATGACTGTTTAAAAGCGCCCCCCCCACCCCAAGCCTTTAAACCCCCAGAACCTTTAGAGCCACTGGGTGAGAGAGATGTTATTATTCCCGCTACGAAGACGGGACCCCAGGCTTCCGAAGGTTAAGATGACTTTTTCAAGTTCAAGCTGCCTTCAGGGGCACAGACCAGATTTCAAGCGAACTCTTCCAAGAGAAATCCAACTTTCTTTTCTATATCAGATGCTTCTAGGTAAACACTTTCTAAATCACAGCCAGCATCTGATAACATGTTTTCTGCCTTTGGTTGTTGGTGACTTACTGCCCTAAGAGGGAAATGGTTAACTTGATGGCATTTGCTAACTGCTACTGTGTTCACACCCAGGGAGCACGCAGTACTTTTAAAAATAAACACCACCCTCACTCATAAGGATTTATCCTGTACTTGGACAGTGATGGAACGTGTGTAATAGAAGAAGAAAAATCTTAAAAAAAATTTTGTTTGTTTGTTTATTGTTAGATCGCCGCGGGAAGAAAGAGCCACCTCTAAGGACCGTTGGTAGAAGCCTTTATTGGGCGATCGCTCTCGGGCAGAGCTCCCCAAAGTGGGCAAGCGGGGAAGGGAGTCTGCAAAGAGTGAGGGGTAGGGCTGGGGTTTTATATCCAGAGTGCGCGCGTTAACCAGTTTTCTCTTCTATTGGGTAGTTTGTACAGGCTGCGACCTCCTCTAAGGACCGTTGGTAGAAGCCTTTATTGGGCGATCGCTCTCGGGCAGAGCTCCCCAAAGTGGGCAAGCGGGGAAGGGAGTCTGCAAAGAGTGAGGGGTAGGGCTGGGGTTTTATATCCAGAGTGCCCGCGTTAACCAGTTTTCTCTCCTATTGGGTAGTTTGTACGGGCTGCGACGGGGATTGGTGGTTGAGGGCCCCGTGTCGGTTCCTGATTGGGCCAGGTCATGACGCCAGTCTCCTTGGAAAGGTTGATCCGCCCCCGGTTCCTGATTGGGCCTCAGCCGGGCTTGAGGACTTTCCGGGGACTTTCCTTTGGGACACGCCTGACCTCTCATTTATGACTTAAATCAGACAGCTTACCAACCCCTTCAGAAGTAGGCTACTGTTATTTAGAAAATAGCGATTCCTGGCATGATGACACACGTCACATGACACACCACATCAGTGGCAGAGCCACGACCAGTCCTCAGGATTTTGGAGACGCTTCCTGGTGTATTAGCTCGTGTTCTAAGAGGACCTAGTCCCTTAAATTGTTTAGTTGTCATCTCTGACAGGTGTCCACAAGGTTGAAATCTGTGGTGATATTTCCTCTTGATTTTTTAAATTCTTCCCCATGAAAGAGTATTTAAAAAAATAATAATAAATAAAGAAAAAATAATAATAATAAAAAAAGACATATCTCAGGTAAGCAAACTCAACCTTGAACCAAGCTCAGTTTAGGTTCAGAATTAATATCATGAAATGATACTTGTGACAACTGCATGATTGATAAACCTGACAGAAGCCTTTCTATCGATGAATTCATTCAAGTGCGTAGAAATCAACTCAGGGCACATCATGATGCTGTCTGTACTATTTCCTCCACACTCTGACATGTGTCGAAAAATCATGGAAGGAAAAGTAGAAACGTGTCTGGCGATAATGTCCAAGTTACGGTTCAAGACTTTGTTCTGATCGGGAAAAACAGACTGTCTTCCCAATTCAGTTAGTTACCTGAAAGTTGCTCTGTTTTCCGCTCCATGAAGTCCTCATTGCCTGAACTGTGAGCTCTTTTCCTTCCTATTTCTGGATTCCTTCTCCGCCGGCTCCTGGCTCCAGGCCGGCTTTGTCGTCTCCCCTGATTTGCCACACCATCACAACTGGGCAGGGACTCATGCTTGTTAATGTCTCGTCTTCACGTAAATAAAATGTATAAACGGATCTGTATTCAGGAAACTTTTTTACAAGCGTGGTTTTTCTGATTCTGTGATAATTATGTTTTTGAGTTGCATTTGGAATAGACAGTGTCGATATTATTGCAGTCTAAGTCAGGGAAAGGAAGGTGAACAAAAGCCACGTCTCCTTGAAGACTCTCATGCCCTGACTTGTCTGAAATGCCAGGAGCTCTTAATTTTCATAATATGAAACATAGCGTGAATGGTACGAGACCCAGAGATTCACTGTCAGTTTTTAACAATTAGGGGGTCATTATCATACCTGTTTACTTCCCCGGGGGCTCAGACGGTAAAGATTCTGCCTGCAATGCTGGAGACCCAGGTTCGATCCCTGGGTTGAGAAGGCCGCCTGGAGGAGGGAATGGCCACCCACTCCAGTGTTCTTGCCTGGAGAAATCCTTGGAGAGAGGAGCCTGGAGCGATACAGTCCATGGGGTCACAAAGAGTCGGACATGACTGAGTGAGTAACGCGATCATACATTCCTGTGTCACTGAACCCGAGCCACAGAATCCACATCTGCTGGAATGTGAGCTGACAGTTCTTTTCATATATTTGTTCTTGTTCTTCCTGCTTCAACTATATTATATTGGGTAGGCCAAAAACTTTGTTTGGGTTTTTCCATTACATCGTATGGAAAAACCCAAATGAACCTTTTGGCCAACCCTATAAAATATGTCAGGAAAAAAAAGTCTAATTATGTTGGTTTTCAAATCAAAACTATCTAGGCTTTGCCATATCTCTAGACTGTTGAGAATATTTTAAGATCATATAAATAATCCCAAGGTTTCCGAGAATAAACACTGGGAACTACTCAGCGAACCCAGCTATTTTCGTTCTCATCCATCCACGCTTCCCTTCGTCTATTTCCAAACCATGCTCTTTTTATTTCCTGTATTATTAAAGATAGCTAGGATTATGCTCGAGTAGGTTCATGTTGAAAAAAGGCTGTGCCTTTTAAGAAGTTTATGACTTTGTAAATGAAGAAAATACCGGGATGTGAGAACAGCCGTGTTGCTAGCGTATCCTAATGCTGGCTACCCCGAAGTTGAAGTTAAATCCTTGGCTCAAATCCTGAAGACCATTAGCGAACGCAAACAAGGGGTGGCTTACGAGGACGGGTATTCAGTCCGATGCCAGTCATCTGTTTACAAAACATACTTACTCCTTAAGACGACTTCCTGGAGCCTTTGCATGGTGTTGGGTTTCTTAGCCAGCACACACAGCCCCCTTGGAATCTAAAGAGTCCAGGATTATCCAACCAGACAAGCCAAAGGGGATGAGTGAAAACAAAGTAGAAAGAAAGAGGATTTCTACGAGGATCCTTTGGTTATCTGTGTCTCCACTGTCCCTGAAGGACTGCAAGATGGACTCCATTATTTGGAGAGGCCAAAGGTCACATTCTTAGTTTTTAAGGCAATACAAATAACAGCTGGCCACTGAAGACGTGTCCTTCCCCCTGATTTCAAAACTGGCTTTTCTTTTCAGCACGGCCAGGCTTGGCTTGGATCTAACTCATGTCTGTCTGCCTTCTCTCACCAGGTGGAAATCGATTGATGATGCTTAAAACTGGTGATTCAAGGCAGCAATGTGGTTGCATGATTTAGCGATGAGAAGATGACCAGACACAAAGTGTGTAAAAGAGGCCCCCGGTTCTGAGGAGCTGGGGTGCGAGGGGCGGGACGGATCAAGGGGCTCCTGCTGCTTTTCTCCATAAACCCCGAAGTATCTGCTTTTTGGTTGTTTGTTTTACTATTAAAGACATTGTAGGTGTTACTTCCATTAAAAACAAATCCAGGTGTGGGATTAGCAGATACTACTATATCTAAAATAAACAGCAAGGTGTTCCTGTAGAGCACGGGGAACTGTATTCGATATCTAGTAATAACCTACAATGGAAAAGAATCTACACACACATAAGCGAATCATTTTGCTGTATGTCAGAAATGAAATGAACGTAACATTGTCAACTAACTATTGCTGTTGTTCAGTCACTAAGTCATGTCTGACTTTTTGAGACCCCTGGCCAGGCTCCCCTGTCCTTCACTGTCTCCCAGAGTTTGCTCAGATATCATGTTCATTGAGTTGGTGATGCCATCCAACCATCTCACTCTGCCACCGCCTTCTCTTCCTGCCCTCAGTCTTTCCCAACATCAGGGTCTTTTCCACTGAGTCAGTTCTTCACATCAGGTGGCCATCAGGAGCTTCAGCTTCAGCAACAGTCCTTCCAATGAATATTCAGGACTGATTTCCTTTCGGATTGAACTATACTTCAATTTAAAAAATCCATTTGAAATAAAATGTTTGGTTTGTTTCTAAAATAATTTCCATATGTCATTCATTCCATTTTTTAAACAGAATATATTTTTTACCCATAATTTAATGTTAAGATTAAAGTATTTTCCCATTAATAAATATTTAGTATCGGCCCCAGAGGAGGGGAAAATGGTCAAAAGCACTCTGTTATAATACATTCTGTAGCAAAACAGTAGTTGAATGTAAGAGATAAGGGAGATTATGATAAGAAAAAAGACACTGAGCTTTTTAATTCTTTTTTTTTTTACTACTACAGAAGGACTTCAGAATACAGCTTAATAGACTTACTGGATCGTATTGCCATCCCCCTATTTTATCGTCTCTTTAAAGCAGCGCAGCATTCTTTGGCCGTACCTAGGTTATCATAAACCGGGCTGAGAGTCTGCACTTTGCAGACAATAGAAGATGTAAACTCCGGGTCTTCCGCTCTGCTCTCTCAGTTCACTGTCCCTCCAACTCCTGCCCCCACCAACCTTGCATCAGATGCCTCTCACTATAGCATCAGCACCTCCCTTGCAGGGTTGACAGAAGAATTAAATGGATGATGCATTTAAAGGGGTTGGCACGTAATAAGCATTGAATACTCTTTTATTATTGATAAGGAAAGCAAGTAATTCAGTAATGACGTTGCACAGCACAGAGCAAGTATATGAAAGTCACTTGGCCGCGCTGCTGTCAGATCCACGTTCGAGTGTTGCCCGGCGTCCTGGAGCCAAGCTCACAGCTGATCACTGCTGAACGGATGGTGGCCCCACGAGTCGCAGGCGCGTCTCGATACCTGAAACCAGGAAAGCCAAAGTTTGTGAAGGATGTTAGCTTTTATCCAAGAAACATCGTGAAGGGGTTCTCTCCTGCTTTCTAGTCTTACAGGGCTGACTTTATGTTCTCACAAAACTGGGCATACTTGAGAGTGGTCCAGATAAATGCCCAGTAAATCGTTTAGGGATTATGTCCCTAAGGACACAAAACTTCCCAAAATTAGGGCTCGAGGGAAGATCATTTTCGCTCTTATTGACTTTTTTTTGTTGTTGTTGTTATTCTAGTTTCTTGGGAAACAGACCCAGTTCCCTGTGGCCAGATATTTCCCTATGGACCCCCTGCACCTTCCATTTGAGCCGCTTTATGACTTGGCTGCCCTCTCTCCACTTCAGGCCAAGCCACGTAATGCTTTCAAGTGTGTTCTCTGTCCACCTTCAGGGACCTGGGCTCTCTTTCTCTCTCTCTCACTCACTCACACACACACACACACACACACACTCATGTGCGTGTGCTTATAACAATAAAGTATACGTGTGTTGGTTCTCAACCCTGAAATGAGAAGTCTCATTTGGCATTTTCTAATTTTTGCCTTTTGTTTTTCCAGCCATAGATGTTTTATATGTTTACTTACTAGAAGAAAACAGAAGCAAATAGGAAAATTCAGGGAATGGACATGGGGTTTCTGTTTGAGGAAATGGAAACCATACATCCACAATTTCTTAGACCTTCTTTAAGTATGCAAACAGTTATTCCCAATGAGGAATGTTGGCGGAAAGTGAATTGCATCTTTACTTGTTTACATGCGGATGATGCTTTAAGAATATGAACACCTTGTCAGTAATGGAGATGATAACTTTCACATCTGAAAACAGGAAATACTACTATTATTTCCCCAAAGCTGATTTCAAAGCCACTGTGTTTGGTAAAGATTTCTTGTCTCCAGGCCCCTTTCTCCACTGCAGGGAACCCCCGAACATCAGTGTGGGTTCCTAGGCTCTCCTTTACCCCCTCCATACCAGTCCTCAAGCCTAGATCACTCTCATGACCCACCTCCTTCTCGGAAGTAGAGAGACAATATAAGCTTTAACTACACCCTGAATGAGGCCAGCTGCATCATCTGTGGGGTTTCAATGCAAAATGAAAATCTGGGACCCTGGGAAGGAAGGGTCTAAGGTCAACCTTCCATTCCCTTAGAACCCCAAGCTCCCAGAGAAGGACCGAGAGCTCCTTGGCTGTCTTTATCCAAACTGCTCTTGTGTGATTCTCTGCCAGGGCCTCCATCACCTACCCACGTGCTGCCGAGAAGACTCAGGGGCTGAGAACACTGTGAGGGCTGATTCCATCCCTGCCCTGGATTGGGCTTCCCTGGTGTCACTTGCGGTAAAGAACCCGCCTGCCAATACAGGAGGCATAAAATACACTGGTTCGAGCCCTGGGTTGTGAAGATACCTGGGAGGAGAGCATGGCCACCCACTCCAGTATTCTTGCCTGGGAAATTAGAGAAGCCTGCGGGCTACAGTCCATGGGTCGCCAAGAGTCGGGCATGACTGAGCGACTTAGCACGCTTACACTGGATTGGGTTCCAGGCTGCCTCGCAGGCTTCGGGTTTTCCATCGCAAAATGGTGCCATGTTCATACAGGTGCCAGTGACACGGGCAAGCTCTACTAACTTAACTGGGAGCGTGACTGCACCTGCAGGCTGGTTGAGGCGTGTCCGGAACCCCTGAGGGTGGGCATCCTTGCCTCTCCGCCTTTAAACGTGCGTGAGTTGAAAGGCTGAGGAGCACAGGTTCCGGGGGGCCGCAGGGGTCCTTACCTGGGAACTGACCCTGAGAGAAAGGCCGCGGAGCCCCGGCGCGGTCAAGACCGATGTTCTCGCCAGACTTTCCTCTGGTCATGCAGACCTCAGGGGCGGAAGAACAGACCCAGGGCAGCGGGAGAAGGAAGGGGCGAGAGGAGGCTGATCCACGTGGGGCTCAGGGAGTAAGCTGAGCAGAGACAGTGGCAGGCAGCAGGAGTCGCTGTCAGGGAAGCTGAGGGAGGGGTCAGCTGACCGAGCCTTCAAATGTGTGTCCATGTTGCTGGACGCTCCTGTTGAAGACGCCATCTGCTTGGGGAGGGTTGGTTCCTTAGAGGAACTGCATGCGCCAACACTCCAGAGAGATCCGCAGTCTTTGCAGGAGAATTAAGAAATCAAAATGTCCCAGGGGAAAGTAAAGGGACATTACTTTGCCAACAGAGGTCCGTCTAGTCAAAGTAATGGTTTTCCCAGTAGTCATGTATGGATGTGAGAGTTGGACCATAGAGAAAGTCACTTAAAGTGAAGTTGCTCAGTCATGTCTGACTCTTTGCGACCCCATGGACAGTAGACAACCAGGCTCCTCCGTCCATGGGATTTTCCAGGCAAGAACACTGGAGTGGGCTGCCATTTCTTTCTCCAATAAAGAAAGCTGAGCATCAAAGAATTATGGTGCTGGAGAAGACTCTTGAGTCTCTTAGATGGCAAGGAGATCCAACTAGTCCATCCTAAAGGAAATCAGTCCTGAATATTCATTGGAAGGACTGATGCTGAAGCTGAAACTCCAATACTTTGGCCACCTGATGCGAAGGACTGACTCATTTGAAAAGACTCTAATGCTGGGAAAGATTGAAGGCAGGAGAAGAGGGTGGCAGAGTGAGATGGTTGGATGGCATCACCGCCTCCATGGACATGAGTTTGAGCAAGCTCTGGGAGTTGGTGATGGACAGGGAGGCCTGGTTTGCTGCAGTCCACGGGGTTGCAGAGTCAGACACGACTGAGCGACTGAACTGAACTGAAGGGAGTTAAGCTAGAAGCTCTTATTAAGTGTGATTGGCCATCAATGGGAAAACTCAGCCCAGCAGACTGAATCACAATTCATTAACATTCTTTCAATTTATCATTTTTGTCTCATTTAGAACTTGAAAAAAAAATGTATCATAAATGTTGACTGACTTACAGACTGCATTTAAAAGTTTCAAATCTGACATTTCAGCTCCCTTGTCCTTTTAGTCTGTAAATACATATTCTATACATGTCACCTATTATCAATTAAGAAACAGATAAAGAACCATTTCCTGGTAAAGACCTCCTCAACATTCATAGGCATAATCTCAGAAATTTTATCCTTGAAGAAAAATTGTGAAAACCTACAAGTATCTTAAAATTAAGGCTTGAAGCAGAACATGTTTTTGTATCCTTAATTATAGCAGTTTTTTGCCATACTTGGCTCCTGGGTAGGGTTAGTCTCTATACATATTGTTATGGAAATATTTCTCTTCCTTCATATCTTATTCTCAGTTATATTCTTTTTGTTCAGACATCTAAATGTGAGCGAGATTGGGGTAGGAGAGAAATATTATTTTTGACACATGTTATTTGGGAAAAATAATTCCTTTTTTTCTCCAAGTGTATGTAGGAAGTATATTTATTTTTTTTAAAAAGGCACAAAGGCACCCCTAGGCTTAGCAAGTAGGAATATTTAAATATTTTTAACATCTATTCATAGTTTTTTATTTAAAATTTTTCTCTTCTTAGTAGTCTAGGGGAATAAGGAGTATTTATTTGCCCAGGAGTAAATATCCACAGGTGATATACAGGTTCATATCCGGATTTTAAAATGTTTCTCACAGAGTGACCCTACAACCTTCTGCTACAGCATCATGCTAAGTCGCTTCAGTCGTGTCCGACTCTGCGACCCCATGGACTGTAGCCTGCCAGGCTCCTCTGTCCTTGGGATTTCCCAGGCAAGAATGCTGGAGTGGGTTGCCCTTCTTCCTCCAGGGGGTCTTCCCGGCCCAGCGATCAAACCCGCGCCTCCTCTGTCTCCTGCACTGGCAGGTGGGTTCTTTACCACCAGTGCCACCTGGGAAGTGGTGTCACCAGTTGGTTATTTTAAAATGCAGATTCTTGGTTTTCAAAACAGATTTATGCCATCAGAAGCCCTGCAACGGGGGCCGTGCTCAGCAACTATTTATTAGTTGAGTATAATTTTAGATTCTGTTTACCTCCTTTTTGGGTAACAATTACTTTGACATGTTATTACTTTGACATGACTATATCTTTATCTTTAATTCCGCATCAGGAGTCACAGAAATGTTATCAATTGTGAGTAGAGCAATTGACTTCAGTTGTTGAAGGGAAAAAATTAACGGTTATGCAACAAGGCTTTATAAAGTGAAGAAGCAGAAACAAGAAATGGATTCTCACCTTATTCTTTTGCTTCAGTAACACTGAGTATGAGGCATAGCCGAAGAGAGGAAGAATGCATAGTCGACATTTAGTCAAGACAATAATCTGTCTGCAACGCACATGGTGTTTGAGATTCCCATTTGTGGGAAACACAGGTGAAGTTGAGTGAATGATAAATTATTTAAAAAGTAATCAGACCACAAGAATCTTCCATTTTGTTTTATCAAACTGGCAATAGCCCTTCCACATTTGCCAATGTCTGACTTCAGGGAAATTAAATTTGACACAGGGACGGGTAAGGTTGAGTTTGCTGGCATAATAGATAAACCATACTGACTGAATTATCCCCAAGTTGTCTCCTCAGGGCAAGCCTTGAAACCTCCCTCACCAACCTACTGAATTATAAGGCTGTGAAGAACTCCACAATGCTTTTCCAAGAATTCATAGTTTGTTAACTGCGACAATATGAGAACAGGTTTGTAGGTAAGAGGGTGACGCGGGTTCAATCAGTAGATGATGCTTGAGGGCTGATGAGGGGGTAGACGGTGCGTAAGGATGAGGAGGTGCTTTGCAGGAACCTGGATCCTTCTACGGCTCAGCCATGTTCCCCAAATTCCAGACTTGACTCCCCTCTTAATATCTGTGTGGTCATGAACACAAAAAGGCATTCCATTTCTTGTTTTTCACACCATGATTTTAAGCTACATCAGTGATTTCCACATCTGGCTTATCAGGATCAACCAGAGAGCTTTCAGAAATCTTGGATTCTCTGCCTGACTCCCCGAGATTCGTAGTCAGCATGCAGTAAAGAATGAACTGGACCTTAAGCACGGTCTGACCTTTGCCCTTGGCTGCTAAGAGGGGCTCTCCAGGCTCCTGGAATATCCTGTCTGATAAGAGTGTCTTTGTTTGCCTGGGATTTTGGCCACTGGACAGCCCAACAATGTGACTTACAGCGCGGCTTTGAGGGAATACTCAGGTTAATTTCTGTCTCTAGAGTAACCAGAGAAAAGTAAGCCCAGACCTCCAGGAGGGGCCGGGCATGCAGGTCAGCCCTACGGGCAGGATGGGGCCGACTCTTGAAGGGTCTCTGGACACCAGAGCTTGGGGTGAGCTTCCCCAGGTGTGATGCTCAGTTCAGTTCAGTCGCTCAGTCGTGTCCGACTCCTTGTGACCCCATGAATCGCAGCACGCCAGGCTTCCCTGTTCATTACCATCTCTCGGAGTTCACTCAGACTCACATCCATCGAGTCCGTGATGCCATCCAGCCATCTCATCCTCGGTCGTCCCCTTCTCCTCCTGCCCCCAATCCCTCCCAGCATCAGAGGCTTTTCCAATGAGTCAACTCTTCGCATGAGGTGGCCAAAGTACTGGAGTTTCAGCTTTAGCATCGTTCCTTCCAAAGAACTCCCAGGGCTGATCTCCTTCAGAATGGAGGTGTGATGCTAGTGCCCATCCTCCCCAGAGATGCCTGCCTGCACCTTACGTATATCTGCCTTCACAGGGAGCTCATTTGTGGTTTTTGTCTGTAATAAACCTAATTATGAGTATAAGAGCCTTCCGTGAGCTTTGCGAGTCTTTCAGCTCAGCTTTAGCATCGTTCCTTCCAAAGAACTCCCAGGGCTGATCTCCTTCAGAATGGAGGTGTGATGCTAGTGCCCATCCTTCCCAGAGATGCCTGCCTGCACCTTACGTATATCTGCCTTCACCTGGAGCTCATTTGTGTCTTTTGTCTGTAATAAACCTAATTGAGTATAAGAGCCTTCCGTGAGCTTTGCGAGTCTTTCAGTAAAGCCCTGAGCCTGACAGTGGGTATGTGCAGTCCCTCCAATGTGCAGTCAGCGGGTCTGAAGTGCAGGTGGTCCCTGAACCTGCAGCTGATATCTAAAGTGAGAGTGGTCTTGTTTCTTCCTACTTTCCAGTTCATCTAACTCGTAGCATTCAATATACAGTCACCCCACGTTTTATTGCCATGTGTTTTTATTGGGCTTGCAGATATTGAATTTTTGACAAGTTGAAGGTTTGGGGCAACCTCACTCCAAGCAAGTTGACTGGAGTCATTTTTCCAATAGTGTCTGCTCACTTCCGGTCTGTGTATCACATTTTGGTAATTCTTGCAATATTTCAAACTCTCCACCAGCAAGAAAGATTATGGCTCGCTGAAGTTCCAGCTGATGCTTAGTAATTTTTTTAGCAATAAAGTATTTTTTAATGAAGGTATTCACATTTTATTTTAGACATAATGCACACTTAATAGAACACAGGATAATGTAAACAGCAGTTTCATATGCACTGGGAGACAAAGGATTCATGTGACTTGCTTTATTACAATACTTGCTTTATTGCAATAGTCTGGGATGGAACCTACAGTATCTCTGAGGTCTGCCTATATTTGGAAGGAGACGGGAAAATGCTATAAACAAGAATTGAAATGGCCCTGCTGGGCTGTGTTCTATCGAAAGGTCGTCTCTAGGTCTCAACTTTTATTTCTTTACATATTTTGTCTATTTGGCATATACATTTGTTTTTTATTTAGACTTCAAGTGCAGAACGTTGAATGATTCATGTTCCTTAATTCAAGAAACATCATTCTTGGTTTTGTTGTAATTCTCTATTTCATTGATTTATCCTCATACCAACACTATTTCTTTTCATCTTGTTTCTTTGAGTTTATTCTTCTCTTGCTCTTTTTTTTTTTCAACTTCCTAATTTGAATGCTTAGCCGTTTATTCTCCAACTTTCTTGTTCACCAAAAAATTCATCATAAGCTACATGCTGTTTGAGCTTTGTTGCACATTTTGGCCTGTAGTATTTTATTGTTCAGTTCCCATGTAATTTACTCTTTACCTGAAAACTTATTTAGTAATCATCTAAATTTCTGAATATCTGGAATCTTACTTAGTTCCTTTTTTTATTGACTTCTTATTTAACTAAACTTGAAGTCAGAGGTCTTGGGTCATTGTTGCCAACATTTATTATTTTGTTAGAAATGACAAAAGAGCAATTTTATAATTTTGTTCTTTCTGCATGCATTAGCCAGAATTCTTCCATAAAGAAGAAATATCCCTCAGCAACCTTTTTTTTTTTTTTTTTTTTTTTACCCTCAAATAAGGTTGGTAAAAGAAACTCAGGATGAATGTTTAATTTTCTTGCCATTATCAATTTTCACAATCATGGACTTGTATCTTAGCAACCTCCAGTGGCGACCAGTGTGTGTATTTTAATATCAAGAGCCTGTGAGCTTTCACATGCTTGAAGTGCTCCATTTGTTGCATATCGTTATTCTTTCTCATGCTTAGCCCCTCCTCTCTCTGCCATGAGGCCAACAGATAGACCTTTAGGTGAGTCCCTGGGTCCTTGAAATACGATCCTGCTAGTCTTTGATATTGGTGGCTTTCCCAGTGGCTCAGATGGTAAAGAATCTGCCTGCAACGAGTCAGGGAGATCCCCTGGAGAAGGGAATGGCTACCCACATAGCTTCCTTTCATGCTGACATAGCAAGAAGCTTATGCCAGAAAGACTTATGAACTTTCTCCCTCAGACCTGGCATCTTCTATGTCTCTGTGTGCCCAGGCTTTAATGAGAATTGGTTTTAGGGACCTCAGTTTAAGTGCTATAAGTGTTTCTAAGCTCATTGCTTCTAGCCTGGAAAACACACACAGTTTTTAAAGCAAAGCATATCATAAAACTGTTCTGATATTTCCAATTCAAATTTAATATTGTCGGATTTTAAACTTCTCTACATTATTTTATTTGCTCAGAAAATTTACTTCCTCCTTCTCCCATGGGTAACAAGTTTATTATTTATTCTTTATTGTTTCTTTTGAAGAAAATTTTCCCTTCCCCTTATTTACCCAAGAGTTTAAGTAACCACTATGTCTACAGAGCTTCCCTGGTGGCTCAGACAGTAAAGAATCTGTCTGCAATGAAGGAGACTCAAGTTCAATTCATGGGTCAAGAAGGAAATGGCAACCCACTCCAGTATTCTTGCCTGGAAAACTCCATGGATAGAGGACCCTGGTGGGCTACAGTCCATGGGGTCACAAAGAGTTGGACATGACTGAGCAACTAACACTTTTACTCACACTTTAAGTAACCACTATGTCTACGTAGCTTTTTTTTTTTAAAAAAAAAACCATGTCGCCTACCATATCATGATATACAGACTCTTTCCAGTCTCTTCGTAGTCAGCCATGTATATCCCAGTTTGTGGATGGTATCCTAATTTTCAACTAGTTTGCTGTTGATGGTCATTTGGGTTGTTCCTAAGCTTTTGTTTTTGGAAATAAATACTTTCTGCAGAAATCTCATTTTTTATTTGTGTTCATGTATATATGAGATCATTTCCCTGGTGGCTCAGAGGATAAAGTGTCTGCCTGCAATGCAGGAGACCGAGGTTCGATCCCTGGGTTGGGAAGATCCCCTGAAGAAGGAAATGGCACCCCACTCCAGTATTCTTGCCTGGAGAATCCCATGGACAGAGGAGCCTGGTGGACTACAGTCCATGGGGTCGCAAAGAGTCAGACATGACTGAGCGACTTCACACACACATATTTGAGATCAATTTTAAGAAGTAAGGCTGCTGAGTCAAAGAGTTAATTCCTTTGGAACTTTTCTAGGTAGAAGCAGACCCTTCTCCTGAGTGCTGAATAACTCTGCACTCCCATTCGCAGTGGTAAATGTATGTGCTTCCCCGTGGCCTCACCAATACGTTATGTTGTCAAATATCTGGATTTGTACTGGGCTTATAAATAATATAAGTCTCCCAGTGAAGTTTAATATACTTTCCTTTCCCCATGAGCAGGACTAATTTTTTTTTTTTAATCTTCCCATTCTTCTTGTGCTTTTGTCAGTGGGGCCCTTATATATTATGAGGCAATAATGTTAGGTCAGTAAATGTTTATAAGAATAAAATTCTAAGATCTATCATTTTGTTACATAATGCCAGTTACAGAATTTTCACCTTGAATTTCTATTTTATGTGCTATTAAAATTGCTAACGTGGCTTTCTTTTGGTTTACATTTGTCTGGAGCATCTTCCTCAGTGGGGTTCCCAGGAGGCTCAGGGGTAAAGAGCCCCGCCTGCAAGTGCAGGAGATGCAAGAGATGGGGGTTCTATCTCTAGGTTGGGAAGATCCCCTGGAGGAGGAAATGGTGACCCACTCCAGTATTCTTGCTTGGAAAATTCCATGTGCGGAGGAGCCTGGCGACTGCAGTCCATGGCGTTGCAAAGAGTTGGACACGACTTAGTGACTGCCTGTTAGATGAGCTTCTTCCTTCCAAAGCCTTTAACTTGACGGGCAGCCATAATCTGCCCTGGATTAGGACTCAAAAAGGAAATACTGCAAAGAAAATGCTTTCCCTCCACCCACCCCCATTCCCACTCCTGACAGTGTCTGTTCTGGCCCATCCCGCTCCCCCACTCCCCAGGAAGCACCACTCTCCCCGGGGCTGTCAAACGGCTCTGACGCCCATGGCTCACATCCATTAGCTTCCTCTCATCTCTCCGGATCTCCAGAGTGAAGTCCTGGGGGCAGAGCTGGTAGCTGCCCGTCCCTAACTAGCCTGTCATCCTGACCGAAACTGGAACAGCCCGGTTTCAATTAAAACTTAAGCAAATAATCTAGTGTGTGCGCGTGGCTTTCTACCCAAGTAGCGTAACCTCCAAGTTATTCGTTGTTACTCCAGTGTGATTCTTTCAATGTTCCCCCAAACCTGTTTCTGTTCCCTTGATATATGATAATTATATATTTGTAATGTAGAAGGTCAGGTCTTTATTATTAATAATACTTGTCATCAATTTGGTTGCTTTCTTTATCATTATGCTAGATAACAAGCTACGTTCAGTATGATGAATCTGATGGGGAAGAAATTATATCTAGTTATCTGATCTGGATGTAGAGTCCTGCTTTCTTATCAATAAGCAGAGGAAAGCCTTTCAGAGGTTTTGGTGAAAGGAAAATTTCTTTTCTCTGCCTCCAAATCAGAATGGTTCTCCACGGAGCTATGCACACACTCCCAAATATTTTCTCCAGGCGAGCCAAAGGCTGGAACATCACCCTCTATGCTTTTCTTTTTAAAGTGCTGACAGAACTAGATGTTACATAAGCTGAAACCCTAAAGAGAGAGTCTGGCCTGAAACCCAGCCTGGGATATACAGTCTTTGAAGTTAAGGGTCTTCCATCCACGCGCCCCCCGCCCCCGCCATATGCAGGGAACATGAACGCAGAAGGAAAGCAGGGGAACTCTTCTGACACAGAATTACTGGGGTCAGTTCCTAGTTCTTGATTTAAATATCCCTTGTTTTCAACTATTTCTTGTACTTTCTGTCCATCTGTTCATCTCTAATTAGAAAGATAATTCTGGCAAAAGAGAACTTAAGATGAGAGAGCAAAGCCCCTTGACAGAGGGAACCACAGTCCCGGAGGGAGAAAAGTGGTAAATATAATGAGAGGAAAACGGAAATCAAAACATCTGTTTGAGAACAGGCAGAGAACGTGATTGCGAGAACAGGGCAGTGTGTGAAGCAGACAGGCGAAGATGATGAGTTTAGTCTCCAAAAGGAAAGCGAATTCTTCAGTCTGTGAAGACTTCACACCCGTTTAGTGTGTGTGTGTGTACATTACCAAGACTTTAATATAGTCATGGCTTTCCTACTAAATCATGCTGTATTGATAAATGTAGTCACAAAAAGACCGAGGGCCCCGAAAGCCGACCAGGAGCGCCGTGTGTGGTCAGCGCGTGGTTTAGCCTCAGGCGCTGGCCAGCTCTGGTCCACAGCAGCAGCCCCTGGCACGGTCACTGGGAGCTCATCACAGGGTGTGGGCAGCTCCATCCTCACAGCGCCGTGTGCCCCCAGGGGAAGTGTTTCACTACTTTAATATCAAAATGTTGCCAGTATTAGCAGATGAGAAATCATTAAAGCAACTGATTCATTTTTCATAGATCATTTTAAGTGTACAATAATACATAATACTATAGAAATTTAGAAGAAAAAAAAAAAACTCCTATAACTCCACAATTTAAGAGATAAATATTGTTTAGATTTTGTGGACATTTTCCCCAATATTTTTTCCTATGTGTTTAATAAATTGGATTATATATGGAATCCTTTATCCTGATTTTATTGATTATATATAATTTTTTCCCATTCACTAGATGAGATGGGATGAGATAAGAGGATGAGATGGTTGGATGGCATCACCAACGCAATGGATGTGAGATTGGGTAGGTTCCAAGAGTTGGTGATGGACAGGGAAGCCTGACGTGCTGCAGTCCATGGGGTCGAAGAGAGTCAGACATGACTGAGAGACTGAACTGAGCTGAATTACTTTATAATTTTCAGTGACTGTATAAATATTCTGTTATACAAATGTGTTAGAATTTGCCTTTTTCTGGTGCTTTTTAATTTTGAGACATTATTGTTTGGGGAATTTTGACTAGGAATGAAGTTATACGATATAATTAATTTAGCTGCTTTTTGAAAGATCATTTAAAGTATTTTGGTTTTTCAGTTCTTAAAAGGGGGTTAATAAAACATGCATGGCATCTGTTAAGATACCAAAACTGCTTAAGAGAAATAGAGCAGATAATTATTACAACCAGGTGAAATGACTTTAATTATTCAACTTTGAACTAAACTATAATTTCTTTTTAAAATTTTCAGTATTTCTAAGACTTTCTGAAAGATGATCCCAGTCTTACATTTTCTGTTGCTCTGCCAGGCTGTATGTGTGTGTTCAAGTGCAATTTTCCTATAATGGATGCAGGAAATAAGGCATTAAGAATACACGGTGCTGAGAGCCCTTTTTTGGTCCATACTAAATGTGCAAACTTTTCTTTAACCCAAATTATTCAAGCATTTATTTGTAGGACCCAATAATTCATTATGTTTGGAATTTCACTTGAAATCCAATTGGAGTACATTTGAAAAGCTCATCCATCCTGAGTAGTGATATCCTAAAATCAATGGCAGATTATGCCATCAACAATGATAGCAAAATTAAACAATTGTTTACCTTTATGCATTATTGTTGCAAAGTAAAACTATATAGCTTAGAGTACATTCTTCCACCCAAGAAAATCCAACAACCTACATGCATGTTTATTGAAAAACACTGTGTATTAGGCTGCGGTAAGAGAAGCAGAACCAGTAGGGGAGAGAGAGTGAGAGAGAGAACAGGCAGATATTTCCATTTATTGCAGAGAGTTGGCTTGCAGCATTATGGGAGCTGTGTAAGCGAGCCCACAGTCTGTAAGTCAGGAGTCAGAAAGAGACGATGAGAGTGTGCTGCACAGACTGCTGCCCGTGAGAATGAGTTAAAAAGCACAGAGTCTTCAAGCTCAGTGAGCCCCTAAGAGAATCTCACTTAATAAAGTCAGGGCCATCTAGCATCATCTCCCTTCAGCTGACTTAAAGTCAACTGATTAGGGATCCTAATCACACCTACAACATCTCTAGCATCCATGTCTGACTAAGTAACAAGAACTGTGTTTTCACCTGGCCAAGTCGCCATATCAAAACCACCACAATATTGTAAAGTAATTAGCCTCTAATTAAAAAAAAAAAGCCTTCGCCTATGGAAATAAAGTAAATTGAGCTTAAGTCCGATTTTCAATGCTGATTGAAAAGTGTTTGACCACCTTAGTTTTATAATTTAATTTTTTGAGCTGAAAGAGCTAAAGGCGAACAGCACGACCTCTGCCAGTTCGTTGTCAGTCCTGAGTTCGCTGGCTTTGCATGGCACGCATAGTGAGATCTTGCGAACTTTGTACACCTTTCCTCCATGTATTATTGACTTCTACAGTTCTTTAAAGCTCTTAGCCACCATTTGCATTAATATTAATATTTAATACAGTTCTGGCTACTATTATCCTCTGAATGCTTTTATATAATAATAGCTTTGCATCTGCACAATACCATTCTTCAAGGGCTCCGGGTGCTTTGTCGACAGCAAGCCAGATCACTTCCCTGCCTAAGTCGTTTTCCATCCACCCCTGGAGAAATGTTAACACTTCAGAACAGGACCTCGATTTCTGCTTGCAGCAGAGATAAAGTAATCCGTGTTGTCACAGCATAAGATCCTTCTCCAGTAGGTCTGAGGAGGATTGTTCAGGGCTTTAGGCACTTCACAAAGTCTCGTATGAAATTAGCTACTCGTTACAGTTGTGATATTAAACATAGGATATTAGACATTAAGAAACTCTATCTCTAAGTAATGAGTAAGTTGTAGTTGGAACAAAACATTGTTCAGGTCAATGGGATTTTCCAGTGGTTTTAGGAAAGAAGCCGGTGGAGTTTGGTTAGGGTTGTACCTTTTTTATTATGTATTTTTTATTACAAAGGAGAGAATGTTCATAACCAGGAAGAGGAATGTTCTCAGCTGTAAAGTTGGGGGTAACTTAAATACTTCCTCTTTGTCTGGAAAAGTGAGAACCAACTATTGTGTTCAGTCTAAGATACTATCAGTGACATGTCCCCGGAAATGACATCACCTCATTAAACAATAAGCCACACTGATGATACCGGGGGTCATGGAGTCTCTTGCTGGCTCAGTTCAGTTCAGTCCAGTTCAGTCGCTCAGTCGTGTCCGACTCTTTGCGACCCCATGAATCGCAGCACGCCAGGCCTCCCTGTTCATCACCAACTCCCGGAGTTCACTCAAACTCATGTCCGTGGAGT
The DNA here is from genome assembly GCA_006410635.1 of Cephalophus harveyi. Taxonomy (NCBI): domain Eukaryota; kingdom Metazoa; phylum Chordata; class Mammalia; order Artiodactyla; family Bovidae; genus Cephalophus; species Cephalophus harveyi. The sequence continues at coordinate 831,941 of SJYT01017386.1, read as the reverse complement.
CAGTGATGCCATCCAGCCATCTCATCCTCGGTCATCCCCTTCTTCTCCTGCCCCCAATCCCTCCCAGCATCTGAGTCTTTTCCAATGAGTCAACTCTTCGCATGAGGTGGCCAAAGTACTGGAGTTTCAGCTTTAGCATCATTCCTTCCAAAGAAATCCCAGGGCTGATCTCCTTCAGAATGGACTGGTTGGATCTCCTTGCAGACCCAGGGACTCTCAAGAGTCTTCTCCAACACCACAGTTCAAAAGCATCAATTCTTCGGTGCTCAGCCTTCTTCACAGTCCAACTCTCACATCCATACATGACCACAGGAAAAACCATAGCCTTGACTTAGCGGGCAAAGTAATGTCTCTGCTTTTGAATATGCTATCTAGGTTGCTCATAACTTTTCTTCCAAGGAGTAAGCATCTTTTAATTTCCTGGCTGCAGTCACCATCTGCAGTGATGTAGTTCGAGCAAATCACTGAATTTCTCCATCTCTGTTTCTTCATTGATAGGGCTGGAGAATTGGTTTGAGTGACATATCTCCACACTGTTGTATGTAAAACTCTTTAAAAAAGGGAATAAACATGTTGAGTGGAGCAAACATTACCTAGAGAAAAGGTATGGATATTTCCATTTGACGTTGAAATGCTTCAAAATTTTATCCTTAATGCCAAATATTTTCTATACTTGAAATGAAGTGATAGTTGATCAGTCATGTCCGACTCATTGCGACTCCACATACTGTAGCCCCCAGGCTCCTCTGCCCATGGGATTCTCTAGACAAGAATACTGGAGTAGGTGGCCATTCCCTTCTCCAGGGATCTTTCTGACCCAGGGATCGAACCTGAGTCACCAGCTTTGCAGGCAGATTCTTTACCACTGAGCCACATGGGAAGCCCGTATAATATAATACATGTGGACAAACTGAATATTTATTAAAGAAAATATGGTGACTATAGTTGGTTTTACATAGTCTGATGTTATTTTCAAACTTGGTAAAATTATCTTTTCACTTTCAACTTAAAAAATTCAACTTAAAGTTAAGTCTAAATTAATTACTTAATCACATTAGAAATTTTAATACCATGGCTAATCTTCTAGATTCTCTAGGATGTCAAATTCTCTTAAACATTATTAGCACCCTACACATCAAATATACAAACTATTGTTCCCAAACTTAACACATAAGTCTTCATGCAATAAATTTGATTTATATCACCAATATACTTGATTCTAAACCTTTCTGAGTTATTTATAGTCGTCTATTTATCTTTTATGGAAACAATTTTCTATCCCAAGTAAGTTGAGTTATATCATTTACCGACTGAGTTTGTGTGTTCACAGATTTTGGCTGCAGTATGAGATCTGGAGAGGTGGACATCCAGGGCAGTTTTCCTCCAAATGACGAGAGACAGACTGAACCTTTTTTATAGTGTCTTGGTCAAACTGGGCTTGAAGTCCAAGCCCTGAAAGTGGGATGGATTACATTTTAATTTGGATATGCAATGACTCCCACTCTCAGCTCCGGTTTAAACCTGCAGACTCCACCAATTTAAAACCAGCTAATGACGAACACTAAACAGCGCTTAGTCTTGGTATTGTTCTGAATTTTCCTCATACTCATCTTGTGTGTGTGTGAGTCGCTCAGCCGTGTCCGACTCTTTGCGACCCGAGGGACTGTAGCCCACCAGGCGCCTATGTCCATGGGATTCTCCAGGCAAGAATATTGGAGTAGGCTGCCATTTCCTCCTCCAGGGGATCGTCCTGACTCGGGGACTGAGCCTGCAGCGTCCTGCATTGCAGGTGGGTTCTTTGCTGCTGAGCTACCCTGAGGCCCTTGAATGTGGCTCCTGAAGATGCTGTTCTTGCTTGCTCTGTGAGTTGGAGCTCACAAGGTTGCCCTGGGCATTTCCCGGAGCGCTCGCCCATCCCGGAAGAGGGTCTGCAGGAGACAGCAGAGCATCCGGAGGGGATGCGGGTTGGGGAGGCTGGGGCGAGACACCAGGCTCTTCGGGAAGGCCCGCAGGCGCGTTTTCTTTTGATTGGTTGCATGGAGTTGGCATTCCTGAATGAGGTGGTATCATTAAGTCCAGGGCCTTTCAAGTCCTTGGGGCATAAACACTGCTCACTAAACTCCAGCATTTGGAAAGGGTCCTGGGTGAGGAATAGACCCAAGAAGATGGTAATAGAAGTAGTAGCTCTTTTGTGGAGGGGATTGGCAAGCATGCTGCTGCTGCTGCTGCTGCTAAGTCGCCTCAGTCATGTCTGACTCTGTATGACCCCATAGACGACAGCCCGCCAGGCGCCCCCGTCCCTAGGATTCTCCAGGCAAGGACACTGGAGTGGGTTGCCATTTCCTTCTCCAATGCAGGAAAGTGAAAAGTGAAAGTGAAGTCGCTCAGTCGTGCCCAACTCCTAGCAACCCCATGGACTGCAGCCCGCCAGGCTCCCCCGTCCCTGGGATTCTCCAGGCAAGTACACTGGAGTGGGTGGCCATCGCCTTCTCCAGCATGCTCCTGGAGGGTGGTAAATAATGTGCTTCTGATGACAGTTCGTTCTGCTATGAGGCTCTTTTGTCATCATCTATCATCATTTCTCTCACCTTTGTCTGGCTAAGTGGGATAAGAAGGAAAAAAAAAGATAAACCGTGCTGTCTTGCTACACCCTTGCTGCATGCGTTATTTATGGTTCAGATTCTTAAGGAAGCTAGACTCATTGCTCCTACACTGAGCACACAGCTTTCTAGCAAAAACAGCCTCCCCAGGTTAGGACTCTAGGCTCTACACTTGAGTGGTAGTAATTGCCCTCCATCTGCTGGGAAATTGCATTTAGAGATGCAGTTGACCTCATTTGAAATATATCCGCTTTATTGGGTGAAAGGTAGGAATCTTATTTACGTAAGAGATAGGTTGCCTGGGTGGCTCAGACAGTAAAGAATCCGCCTGCAATGCAGGAGACCTGGGTTTGATCCCTGGGTCAGAAAGATCCCCTGCAGTAGGAAATGGCAAACCACTCCAGAATTTTTGCCTGAAGAATCGCATGGACGGAGGAGCCTGGCGGGCTACAGTCCTTGGGGTCGCAAGAGTTGGACAGGACTGAGCGACTAAGGCACCACCAAGAGACAGATGATTAAGAGAAAACCCCACGTAAAACCCCTGCTTTGAATCTTTTTTTAGGATTGTTTTAAAAACTTACATTCTGTGTTAAATGACAGAGTCCTTTTCACTAAGAATGTAAAGACTTGAAGATGATAAGGGAGCTGGTAAGGAAAGTCATGGTTTATAGAGTAAAAATTTAATCAGAAAGGAATAAAACTTGGAGAGAGTTGTTTCGAAAAGGAGAAGAAAGGAAAAAGCAGCCGTAAGGAAAATCCTTGGAGGCACTCAGGTGTGGAGGGCCTTCTAAACTCAGAGATAAAAGCAGACGGGTTTCTTGTTACCTTAATGCTTTCTGCCTGGCTGGTTCACAGCGAAGAGTGTGGCCAAGAGACCAGAGAGAAGAGACAGCACTTTCTAGAATGATAAGGACAGGCTCGCTGGGAGACCTACATTTAGTTAGCACAAGTGGCTTCAATAGCTAAGTGGGTCGAGGTGGGCAACGTGTAGGAAGCACGTTCCTTAGCAGGTGGAAGGAGCCGGAGCAGCCTGAGGTGAGGAGCTGGCCCACAGCAGAGGTTCCTAAGAGGCATGTAAGCCCTGGAGAGGAGAGGACCCTAAAACTGAACTTGATGACTGGCGAGGGAGTCACTTTCTAACAAAGGATGGGAAAATGCAGTGCTTACATTAAGCTGTGTGATTAAGTCAAGGCTGAACAATGGACATTTTTCTCTTTCTTTTTTTCTTGTGAACTTTTAATTCTGTATTGGGGTACAGTCGATTAACAATGTGGTAGTTTTAGGTGTGCAGCGAAGGGACTCAGCCATACATATACCGGTATCCTTTCTCTCCCAAACCCTCCTCCCATCCAGGCTGGTACACAACCATGAGCAGAACTCCTCATTTGATACAGCAGGCCTTTGTCGGTTAGCCATTTAAAATATAGTAGTGTGTACATGACCTTCCCAAAGTCCCCTTTTTTCAATATAGTAATGTGTATAAAAAATTGACAGTTTTCTTAAGCATTAAACATATCTTAGTCTTTAAATGCATTTTCTGTAGTATTCTTTGACTTACAGCCTATTTGACGATTCTACCGTGACTAAAAGATTAATGAGTACAGCTCTGTACTGGTTTATTTTTCTCACTCACTAGTTAAAAGCTTGGTAATCAGGCCACGCCAATGAAGAGAGAATCTGCCGTCATCCCCTGGGAAAGCCAGTCCTTTGATGAGGGGACATTAAGTCCTGAGACTTACCAACAACACCTCAGCTCTAAGATGGCCATGACAGCCCTTTTACAGGGCTGAAAAGCCACTCAGGAGACCCCTTCATTCATTCAACCAGTAATTGAGTCTGGTTGTGTGCAGGGCACTTACTGAGACCTGGGGGTTGAGAGATCCAGGGCACCCTGCCTTCAGAAGCTCCAGTCTCGAGGGGAAATGTGTGCAAACCTGGTTACACATGCGGCAGAAAGGGTCCGTTCAAGACACTCCTTCAGAAAGAAGTGCTCTCAGAAGTGGTCCAGTCTGAGACCCTGGCTGGAAGTGATGGGAAGTGCACGGATGCTTTCCTCACCAAACTAAGTCTATTTACAAACCTTCAGATTTACAAGTTTTACAGATGTTTAGGAAAAAACTTCTCGGAAGCACACATGGTGTTAAGAGGCAGTTTGAGAGTCGCTCTGGGGTAAAGACCCGTAAGAGTCTGGCAGGTTGTTCGCCTTTTCTGAGCTGTAGGGAGAATTCCACACCTGGAACAAGGAAAACTTTGATGGTTACAAGGAGTCAGCAAGGGAACTTTGCAGGTAAAGCCGTCTGCATGGGGGTGGGGTGGGGGTGGGGGGGAAGCGATGGGCAGTTTGTAGCTGTTCCCATGACAAGGTCAGGAGAGGAACTCTGAAAGCGTCAGCGCTTCCTACTGTGGGTCTTCACCATCTGCATCTGGAGACAGAGACCTCGCCACCCTCAGTCTTGCTTCCGCCCAGTGTGCCCACCACACCTCCACCAGAACCATCCCTCTGAGACCAGAGTGCCCCGCTGAAACCCTGATGGGCTCCACCCACTGAAGACAAAGATCCCTCTTCGCTGCTCGAACACAAGTTCTCCCAGGACCGACCAGAACCTACTCTTCCACATCTTATCTTAGCCGCCCACCACCCCGCCAGCCCCTGACCCTGGGAACTGTCTCCTCTCCCCAGACAGACCCAGGGGTGGGCGCTGACCACTCTAGGTCTCGCCATGACCCTCTTCCTGCTCCTGCCTTCCTTCCTTGTCATGCCCTACCCCTCATCACTCTATAAACACCTTTTAAAATCACACGCATTCATGGAAAAGCTCCCCCGTCATAACCCTTCCACAGGGACATGTCTGCCCTGGCCTAAGTGCACACAAGGGCTCCTACATTATGAAATAACCCAGCCTGTTCTTGATTCCCTCTCCTCATCTGGGTCACAGACTCCTCGGGGTCTCTTATTTGCCTTTGAATTCTGGCATGTAGTTGGCCTTCCGTTATGTTTATTGAATTAAACATATATATATAATTTTTTTTTTTCTGATTTGATGTGATATATATTTACAGATTCTCCTTTTCCTTAAGATAAAGTCCTGAGAATCGCTACCGTTTGTTGCTCGCGCAGCCGGTAATTATACATCTTGGTTGGAGCAGTTTATCTCCATCCCTGCGTAACTGAGAATCGATTTGCTCAGCATCATAATTTGAGTCCCCTCTTCCCCGGGTCCTTGTATTGTCTGCAGTGACCTCCGCGTGTCGCCGAAGTGTGCTGTCCTTTCCTCCTTGGTCCTCCCCTCCTCCCCCGAGCCCTCTGACGCCGGGGACCGTTCGCTTTAATTACACTCCATCTCATGATTTGTGCTGTACCACTCTGCGGTCCCTCGTCTCCAGGGTCAGCTGGGGTCCCCTGATGATATATTCCGGAACCCAGGCAGCGTGTCTGGAGTGTGCGTCTATTCGTCAGAGTAACCTGTGTTCATCACCTCCACTGTCAGGCTAATAGCGCAGTGGGGGGTGGGCGGTGGTTATTTATGGGGTTTGCACCCCCCACAGGCGCTGCTGCCGCCTCCGCGCATCGCTTCCTGGTTCTACTGTTTGGATGTTGGCTAATTTCCTCAAGCATAATGCCGAGAAAATAGCGCTCTTCTGGAAAATCCTCTCGAAAGAGACACCTCTGGGCAACAAAATCCTGCCTGGTTTCTTGCGTCTGTCCCCTCTTCTCCACCCCTCCCCGCCACCCCAGGCTTTCTAATCTTCCAATCACCGTTGACTCTGAGTTTCTTGGTAGGATATATTTGAAACAAATCATTGTTTCCGTGATCATCTTTATGTCACTGTCTTAATTTTAAATCACTGGTACCACTGGATGAGAATTCAAATGAAATAAGTGCCAGGGGCAAACGTTATCACCTCTCACACAGTCCCCCCTTCCCCAAACCACCTTGGACCTTCCCGTTTTCTGCCATCCTTTAAAGTAACAGCTTGCTTGCTGCTCTCAGTTGAACAGAAAGCTTCTATTCTTCTCTGGAAAACGAGTATTTTGATGTCACCTCTTTTGTTTTTCTTGCACAATTTAAACCACTGATTTCTTCAGTTGACTCCCCCCCCACCCCCAATCTGGGCCCTTTCTATGTCCTTTTTCTTCATAATTATTTTACTTAAACTTGTATTATAAAACCTCATGGGAAGGATAAATTAAGAGTTTGGGATTAAGATACACATGTTATATATATATATATATACATATATATATAAACATAAATGACATATAACTCTGTATACAATAGATTATCAACAAGGACCTACTGTATAGAACAGGAAACTACTCAATATTCTGTAATAACATACATGGGAAAAGAATCTGAAAAGAGGATGGATATATGTATAACTAAATCACCCTTCTGTACACCCGAGACTAAACACAACATTGTAAATCAATGATAGTCTAGTATAAAATAAAAATTAAATTAAAAAAGAATTCATTACTTAGCCCTCCACAAATTTGGGAGCTGGAGAATCCCATGGGCACAGGAGCCTGGCGGGCTACAGTCCATGGGGTTGCAAAGAGTCGGACACGACTGAGCAGCTCACACTAACAAAGACACGCCAAGCTCAGCATCTGCTTAAATCAGAGTCTGTTGAGACCAAACCACTGCCTTCTCCTGTGTGACGTCACGGGTCAGTCCCTAAGGGGAAGGGTGGGTGATGACCCATGCAGTTCTGAGTTCTCTAGATTGTCTGAACTGTGTGCATTTCTGGCTTCAGTTCTACTCTTGGCTTTTGCTCCCTGTAACGGTTCGGACTGAGGCTCCTCCAGCCTGCTTGGCTCCCTTTTAGGACGGCAGGCTTGGGAGCTGGGTGAGGTTCTCTGCGGCAGTGTGAGGAAGTCCCCCTCGATGGACACATTCAGGCTCCTCCTTCCGGTGGGGCGGTCTAGCTGGGGCCCCTGGAATGCGGGTACAGCCTGGTTCCCGGCTTCTCTGGAGCGTGAACGGGCAGAGAAGCTGCCGTCAGCAGCAAGCTCCTCCCGCCACCTCCCGGGCGATGTCAGAACCCGCAGAGCCAGGCTCCGGATCGCCAGCGCCCACGTGTCTTTCCGTTTGCCGTTGTTTCCTGATGCCACCCGCTCCGGTAACCGCCGCCTGGTGGGTCTTCGGTGAAGGTAAGTGTTCGCGTGTTCTCTGTTCGCCACGCCGCGTTTGTTTCCGTGGCGCCCTCTCCCCGTACCTGCCGGTCTCCTGGGCCGTGCCCTGTCTCAGCGTGAACGCATCCGAGCCCCATTTCCCGGGCCCTTCGGAGAAGGGCATCTTTCCAGCTGCCTTCCTTGTTTCGGCTTCATGCGCTCAGAGGCTTGGCTTTCTGTTCTCCAGGAACTCATTCATCACACACATCCGATGATGGCGTCCTCTCTTCTTTTCTTGGCTTTAAAAAATAACTGAAGTTTAGTTGATTTATATGGTTGTGTTAATTTCTGCTGTTCAGAAAAGTTATTCAATTCGTGGCTCAGACGGTAAAGCGTCTGCCTACAGTGCGGGAGACCTGGGTTCGATCCCTGGGTGGGGAAGATCCTCTGGAGAAGGCAATGGCAACCCACTCCAGTATTGTTGCCTGGAAAATCCCGTGGACGGAGGAGCCTGGTAGGCTGCAGTCCATGCGGTCACAGAGTCGGACACGACTGAGCGACTTCACTTTACTTCACACATTTAAAAAATTATTTTCCATCATGGTTTATCACAAGGTAATAAATAGAGTTCCTTGTGCTATACAGGAGGAACTTGTTGTTCACCCAGTCTATATATAATGGTCTGCATCTGCTAATCTCAAACTCACCCCTATTTTTTTCTTTATAGTTACAGATTTTTTTTTTCTTTTTATACTTCTGACAGACTTTAAGACAAATGAGAATTAATGCACACACTTATTTCTGCCAATCTGGGCTTGAAGCTCCCATAACTAGTTTAAAAATTCATGAATGAAGAATTATTTTTGAGGAATTATCAATTATTAAGCACCCGGCTTGAAATTTTCCTCTGTACCATCTCTCATCATCACCCTAAGTAGCCCCGTTTACAAGTGAAGAGATGGAGGTTCAGAGAAGTCTATGAATTGCCCAAAGTGGCACAGCTCTCAAATGGGGCCGCCACCATGTGAACTCTGGAGTCTGAGTCTAAGCTGAGTGTGCTTTTATTTATGCCATGAAAGTGAAAGTGAAGTCGCTCAGTCGTGTCCAACTCTTTGCAACCCCATGGACTGCAGCCTGCCAGGCTCCTCTGCCCATGAGATTTTCCAGGCAACAATACTGGAGTGGATTGCCATTTCCTTCTCCAGGGGATCTTCCCAACCCAGGGATCAAACCCAGGTCTCCCGCATTGTAGGCAGATGCTTTTACCATCTGAGCTACCAGGGAAGTCCCTATTTATGCTGTAGCTGGAAACAAACAAGTCGCCTTGGATCTTGGAGAAGTTTGGGAATGGTGAAGAAAAATGGATATTTGTACTTAACCACTGTATGCGATGAATCTACTTTCTCTATGGGTGGGGTCGGATGTCAACGCTGATCCCATCCCTTGGAATTCACATAAACAGGGAGAGCAACTTGATGATCAGAAACAGGAGACTATTTTTGAGAACTAAACACTTTTGGAGGACAGAATTAGAATCCAAAGTGGTCACAAAGGCATGACAAGAAAAACAACACAAAGCAGATCTAAACCAGAATAAGTTTCATGGGGTTAGTAAGCAAGAATACAGGATACCCAGTTAAATCTGAATTTCAGATAGACAATGAATTCTCTTAATATATATCCCAATAAGGAACAATTGTTGTTTGTCTGAAATATAAATCTATCTGGGCTTCCTGTGTTTTGTCTGGCGACACTACATAGGGATAAATGCATTTTCATGAATTTCAGCCTTAAAACTATACAGTGGTAGGTAGCACAGAGGCCTCTGATGGGGTGCCTGTAGAAGGCTTATAGTTTAGGTCGACTGTAATATCAAAATGGGGCTCCCGAGGTGGCTCAGTGATAAAGAACCTACCTGCCAACACAGGAGATTTGGTTTCCATCCCTGGGTTGGGAAGATCCCCTGGAGGAGGAAATGGCAACCCATTCCAGACTTCTTGCCTGGAAAATCCCATGGACAGAGGAGCTTGGAGTGCTAGAGTTCATGGGGTTGCAAAGAGTCAGACATGATTGAATGAGCACACACACACGCCCTAAGAAAATGGTTCTCAACATGTGGGCTCAGGAATACCTTCTCATCAAATGCAGCTTCCCAGGCCCCTAGAAACCTGAATGTCCAGAAAGAGGGCTTGGAAATGTCCATTTTTAACAAGTTCCTCAGGTAATGCTTGGACACACAGAAGTCTGAGAATTACTGATAAAGAAGAAGAAGACGTCTCATCAGGTGCTGGTCAGTCCACACCCAGAAACCTGTTCAGTTCCCCGACTGCGTGTTATTAATACAAACACAGATCCTGAGAAATGAGACTGGGGTGGAAGGGCTTTGCTCGGATGCTATAGGCAAAACATCAGAAGGAGCCAGTCCTGTTGAACACAGAGGACTTTCAGGAAACATGAGAGATTTACTCAAATATGACAGGAGAATATGTGGACTTTTTCCCCAGTGTGTGCTCAGAAGTTAGGATTAAGCTCAACGAATAGAATTTACGAGCACAGTTGGGCTTAATTAATATAAGGATGAATTGTCGCCCATTATTCTGCCTAGAAATGGAAAAGACCTCCTTTCAAGAGAAGTTCTTCTCTGTCACTGGGGCGTTTTGAAAAGGAAGGATGAAGGCTTGCCTGTTGAGAGGAAGACTGAAGACTTGCCTGAAGTCTCTGTTGATGGGATTCCTCGGAGGCTGGCCGTAGGGTCAGTTCTGAGTGGGCATCTGAACACTCCCCAAGCCCCGCTCATACATTGCAGGCTCAATATTGAGAACCAGCTTGTTTGCACTGAGATGGATAAAAACCATTAAAGGGCTGAAGTTTCCTAAAACTTTAAAATAACCAGCCTTCTGAATTTTGACTAGAGTAGAAACTGCTGATAGTGATATACTGATTTTCAAAATCACGCCGGACTCAGGTGAATGCAAATTTAAGGCTCTTCATCGTGGAGAAGAGAGAAGCAATGCCGCGTCCATGGAGGATTTTCTTCCAAAGGCTGGGTTTGTTTGTGGGGCAGACCGTGGGATCTCCTTTTCCGGAGTTAAAACTTCCTGCTGAGACTCCGTCAAGTCCAGCTGAGATGTGAAGTGGGCGGCGAGGTGGAGGGAAATGTCCAAATTCGTATCACCCTTGGGGATCATACGATCGTTGTTTAGTTTTTCAAAACAGTCTTTCCTTTAAAATTAAACGTGGGGATTTCCCTGGAGGTCGAGTGGTTAGGAATCCACCTTCCAGTGCAGGGAACGTGGGTTTGATCCCGGGTCGGGGAACCAAGATCCCGCATGCTTTGGGGCCACAGCTTGAGACCCCAGGCTGCAAATACAGGGCTCCCCACCCACAGTCCATGCCCCACAACTGGAGAAGTCTCTGCACCACATCAAAGAGCCTGAGTGCCAATGTTAAAAATAAATGAAAAAAAAAAAAAGCTAAATGTGAATAATTGGGAAGGCAACACGTATTTCTTTGAAAACGAAATCCTATATTCCTTCTTTTCTAATTGAGAATATTTGAAAGTTACTGAGTATATTTCACGCCATCCAGCAAACTCAAGTTCCATGTTTGAAGTGAAATGTGATAAATTGTCTTGAGAGGAAAGGAAACACCTTTGAGTTAAATGCTTAAGTTCATGTTGATTCCAGCAGCAGATGCGGCTGCTTAGGAACTAAAGTTGCTTTTTTCTTTCTCCTCCTTTTCATAATACAATGAATTTTAAAAAGGGATCCCACTCATTACTCAAATTGCCGAGGTCTGAACTCGTTCAGGTGACTTGATTGATGGGAGTTCCGGGGGTTCTGCAAGCCCTGTGTGACTTTGGTTCCGACCCTGAGTAGCAGGTTCATCTTTCTTGTTGTTATTTTAATAGTCAGCCTTTGTCTTTGTCCTGCATTTTGCTTTTCTAAGGAAAAGACCAAAGGGAGGCGGGGGGAAAAGGCGAGCAATAGGAAAGGCTAGACGCATAATCAGGGGAGTAAGCAGCTCTGTTGGGGAGGGGGTGCTGGGGTTGTCACAGGACAAGAGGGGAAACCTCGGTGCCCAGGAGCTATTACGATTATTAACTCAGTTCTACAGATCTGAGGCTGGGGTGTGCCCCGGTGGGAGGGGAACCCAGAGAGTCTGGCCTTGGCCCCAGGGAAGGAGGAGACAGGAGGGCCCACGCCTGGGCTGCAAAGGAAAGCACGTGCTATTTTTAATTTCAATGACTCTATTAAAAGATGCAGAGGACCCAGAGGACCAAATGGAGATGCAGCTTGGTGTGAGGACCTTGGCAACTTCGCCCACCACTCAGAATGGGCCAGAAGCTAGGACCTCAGACGAGGGCCGGGATAAAGGCAGAGAGAAGAGGCGGATGCTCAGATCGCAGCCGGGACCAGTTTCCCAGAGGACCAAAGGAGATGCAGCTTGGTGTGAGGACCTTGGCAGCTTCGCCCACCACTCAGAATGGGCCAGAAGCTAGGACCTCAGACGAGGGCCAGGATAAAGGCAGAGAGAAGAGGCGGATGCTCAGAGCGCAGCCGGGACCAGTCCTGCGGGGACCACATGGACCACGTGGACGCCCGGCCTAGCGCCCCCCTGGGGGTCGGGGAGATGGAGCCGCCAGGCTGCCGGCCAGGCCTCTGCCCAGACTTGTGGACTTTCATCCAAGGTGCTCCGGCTTCTCTGCTGATCACGGTCCTGGGCGTTTTTTGCTGCTCAGAGGGATGGAGCCTCAGTTAAACCAAATGCTGAGATCAGGAAGTCAAGGACTGTGTTGGGCCTCAGAGACAAAATGGAGTGAGGGGTATGAAGGGCCTGTTTCCGGGGATATCTCCAAAGTTCAGAGGATTTTCCAGGAACCGTCACGTCTTCTGACTGCGTGTTAATATCTACTCGGATGCCAGAATGTTTGTTTCTTCGGTCAGAAGCTCCTCCATGTACAACTGTTATTTTTCTTTTCTTTTGGTCTGTAGAACTAATAGGCTGTACCTTGTAGATAGGCTGTTTCTGCTGTTATATACTGCCCTCTGCTGTCCACTCCAATTGTTTTCGACCGGCTTCTGAAGTCAGTGTTAAGGATAGTGGGCTTGGATTAATAAATCCATTTGACTTTTTTTTTCCTCCCCTCCTCCTTCTGGGAAAACCTAAAAAAAAAAAAACCAACTAGATTGTTACATTTAAAATAATAAAGAAGTTGAAGGATGTTATTTCTTAATCTTTCTACATCCTCCTAAAATCATAGTAAAAATTTTAAGGTGAAACCAGAGTTTGGCACTTTGATGTTATCTTTCTACTTTCACATGCTTAAGCGTATTCTTAGGAGACTAGAAATTCTTGAGTTAATTTATGTTTGTAAGGACTAAATGGTGTAGCTTTCCAGATTGTTAAACCCTGTCAGCAATCCTTAGTATGTAAAGAAACCACCTCAGCCCCAAATCAAAAAGTAAAATGAAAAATGCAGCAAAATATATTTGAAAGCCAAACCAGACTTTGTGAGACATACTTGAGGCATGGCTTCTGAATAGTCGGGTATGTGGAATAGCTCGCTAGCAACAGTCACCAGACATTTCATGCTTTGTAATAACTTGCAGTTCATAAACCATGGGTTCATGCTTAATTGTGAAAGGGAACTGAGATGGAGTGAAAGTTGCAACGTCTGGGTTAGAATTAACTGTTTCAAAATCCTCAGCCTGTTGCTTTGTCTGCTGAACAAAGCTCTGTCTTTAATAGTAATTAGGAGAAAGAATTTGGTGTGTCAAACACTTTCTTGCAAAACCAAGGTTCAGTGGTGAATTCTAATTAAAGTCATTTTATTATTAAAAGAAAGCCAAACATACTTTTAAAAACATCTTTAAAAAGGAAAGCCACTGTGGCATGGCAAAGGATTGATCATTGTTTATGGAACCGAAGCCTGTGTTAGAGTTAACTGTGTTCTGTTGTTTATAATTATTTGGGGGTTTGGGGTCTCTCGTGTGGCTTTTTCCTGGGTTCTTTAAATTAAATAGCACTGTGTCTCTCACAGCTCCATTCCGTTCTGGTTGAATAAACTTCTTCAGGGTATTGGGGAGGGGGTCCCATCACTTCCTGGACGAACAGTTGGTTGCTGAGAGCAGGTTTATTTAAAGCAAGAAACTCGATTAAATAAGGCTTTGGTCACGCTGTCGAGGAGGTTGTTAACGCCTCATGGACAACGGCTATCCATGCAGGGGGACGTTCATAAAAGCTTCTCTGGTTTTCTGACCATGTAGATCTGAAGGCAGCCTTTTCTCTATATCGAAAGACTTCATGTTCATTTTATTCTACACAGTCTTAATTTGAGTCTGAAAAGGGGAGCTCCAGGGCAGACATAAAATTAACTTCTCTTTCAGTGTCCTAACCTTTGGGTTTTAATTTATTCACTTGTCAATCTTCTGAATGCCTCATGAACTCCAGCCATTGATTTCCGTGGCCGATGCTATTTTTCCTGTTTATGATAATATATTGTCCCATTGTTGTGGCCGTTTGCACTCAGTTAAATTTCCCACACAGCGGACAGGAAACTGCTCCACGGCCTCAGACTTCCTTGGATTGATTTTCACAGAGGCGGGGAGGGACCTGCCCACTTCTGGGTCCTTTGTGCAGAGCCTGCCTTGGCCCCGACCACCACCCTGGGGACACTTCCTTCCAGGCACCCAGCGCAGACGGCCTCCTGGGCTCGGTCCCACGCAGCCCCTGGGAAAAGCTCCCTTATCAGCTCCGAATGTTATGTCATTTCTTTTTACATGCGATGTTTGTTGTCTTGAGAGCCCGCTCTGTGGGAATGTTCTTTTCGAGGGCGACAATGGGGAACCGCAGGAAAAACCTGGTGGAGTCACTCAGCCTGGGCGTCAGGCCTTCCTGCCCTTCATAAGCCGAAAGCAAAACCCTCGGCAGCAGGGCAAGTGATGTCTTCACACTCTCTGGCTCCTGAATCATTTATTAAAAAAAATGCTTTATTACCAGTGCCTTATCCATCTCCCTAAATGCAGGTTATAAAAAACAATGAAATCCACCCTGAACATTGTTTGGAAGGACTGAGGCTGAAGCTGAAGTTCCAGTACTTTGGCCGCTTGATGCGAAGAGCCGACTCATTGGAAAAGACCCAGGTGCTGAGAAACATTGAAAGCAGAAGGAGAAGAGGGCGGCAGAGGACGAGAGGGTGGATGGCCTCACCGGCTCTGGACGTGAATTGGAGCAAACTCCAGGAGACAGTGGGGGACAGAGAAGCCTGGCGTCCTGCAGTCACGGGGTCGCAGAGAGCCAGATTTGACTTAAGGACTGAACAACAGCAGCGAACACGGAGGATCGTTTAGGATGAGCCAGGAAACTGAAACCGCCTTTTTTTTTTTAAAGATAAGGCAGCGCTTTTGTAACTGTTTTGAGTTTCACTAAACACTTTCTTGGGCTTCCCTGGTGGCTCAGTGGTAAGGAACTTGCCTGCCAACGCAGGAGACACAGGTTCGACCCCTGGGTCAGGAAGATCCCCTGGAGAAAGAAACGGCACCCCACTGCAGTATTCTTGCCTGGGAAATCCCAGGGACACAGGAGCCTGGCGGGCTACAGTCCACGGGGCCACAAAGAGTCAGGCATGACTTAGTGGCTACAGCAACCGCACAGACGCTTTCTCAAGCTTCTCTCGGCAAAGTCAGCGTCTGTGAGTTCGGATTTAAGAAGCACCTGCCCTATATACATTCAGCTGTTAGTATGAAATACTTTTAAACTCAACAAGTTGTCTTAGACCACATAGATGGTGTTTTTTATTTTATTTTTTTTCTACTTTGGTATTATTTAAACTTTTAATTTTATATTGAAGTGTATCTATGAGGACTTCCCTTGTGGCTCAGCTGGTAAAGTATCCACCCACAATGTGGGAGACCTGGGTTCGATCCCTGGGTTGGGAGGATCCTCTGGAGAAGGGAAAGGGAACCACTCCAGTCTTCTGGCCTGGAGAATCCCATGGACTGTATAGTTCACGCAGTCACAAAGGATCGGACACGACTGAGAGACTTTCACTTTCACTTTCATAGCTGTGAGAGTTTCAGGTGGACAGCAAAGGGACTCAGCCATACATACATACATACATATATATATATATATTTTTTTTTTAAGTAGGGTCACCACAATTGTTGATTTGCTTACTTAGTGCATACCATCAGACTCAAGACATTTTTTTTCTTTTTGTATATTTACCTTTTATAGGACAAGTTTATTCCTAAAGATAACACACAAGGTAGTTGATAAGTTATTAAGAGTCAGATGCCATCGTCGGAAAACGATTATTAATTTACACTCTGAAATCCCGTTCCCCTAAGGAGCTCATTATCAATTAGAGAACCTCGGGCGGGAGGAGGCTGACAGGGGAAGCTGGTTCCACAACCACAGCTACAATCCCACGGAGGCGTCTATATGCAAGGGATACTTTGGAATTCGGGGGTTCTTTTCTCGAGTGTGGAAGGTTTCAGAGGTCTCAGGGAAAGACACCCGCTTTATGGAGACTTTATCAAGGAACTCAGAGCTGTCAGACAGATGAGTCTATGGGGGGGAACTCTATTTCAATAGAGCTGTGACTGCACAGCTACAGTGGAGCACTCCCCCATGAAAATCGATGGCCACTTTCTGGATCTAAGGAGGGAATTGGGCTTCCCTGCTCACATGGTAAAGAATCTGCCTGCAAAGCGGCAGACCTGGGTTTGACCCCTGGTTCGGGAAGATCCCCTGGAGAAGGGAATGGCAACCCACGCCAGTATTTTTGCCCAGAGAATTCCATGGAGAGAGGAGCCTGTGGGTTACAGTACAGGAGGTCGCAAAGAGTCAGACATGACTGAGCAACTGACAAGGAGGGAGTTAATGGTTTTGATCAGCCGAAAATTGTATCTTGTTCGTTTTCATCAACAATAGGCATTATGAGCAGAATTTGACTGGGTTTCGTGAAATCATTTCCAGAGTTTCGACTTGGCTGAAATCAGCCAAATCACTATCAGGCTCTCAAAAAGGACCCATTATAGACGGATGAATCTGTTTCAGTCTTTTGGAAACTCAGAGTTACAGGTATCAGGTCCTCCTCTGAGCACTATTTCTATCCCTGCAACAAGTCACCTGGATGGGAGGCAAATTCTTCATTTTACCCTCCAAACGTTTGTTCAGTTGTACTGTTCTTTTTGGAGGGTGCAAGAGGGTATTTCACAGTGAATACATGTTGTTGTTATTGTTTAATTAGTCATGTCTGACTGTTTGTGACCCCATGGACTGTAGCCCCCCAGGCTCCTCTGTCCATGGGATTCTCCAGGCAAGAATACTGACGTGGGTTGCCACTTCCTTGTCCAAGGGATCTTCCCAAACCAGGGATCAAGCCTGTGTCTCCTGCATTGGCAGGTGGATTCTTTACCACTGAGCCACCAGGGAAGCCCATAGTGACTACCTATGAGGCATCAAAATGATATGATCAGATAATTTAATTTGACATGTGCAAATATTGGTAAATGTCCCAGATAGGTTCTTCTTCAGATAATGTATTGGTAAATATTGGGTTGGTCAGAAAGTTCATTTAGGTTTGTCCATAAGATAATACAGAAAAACAAACGAATTTTTGGTTAACCCAATAGTATATAAACCAGGAGAATTTTTGTCCCCCAGTAAAGCAATCAATATTATAGTTTATAGATTTGATCAGATTAATAGTAGAACCATGTGAAGGCAAGCTAATACTTTAATTATGTTTTTCAACCTTCGTTCCCTAATGGA
The DNA here is from genome assembly GCA_006410635.1 of Cephalophus harveyi. NCBI lineage: Eukaryota > Metazoa > Chordata > Mammalia > Artiodactyla > Bovidae > Cephalophus > Cephalophus harveyi. The sequence continues at coordinate 814,445 of SJYT01017386.1, read as the reverse complement.
TATTCCTTTTGTCACATTTCTCACTTGCTGTCTTCTTAGGTCATAAGAAGGTCTTAATATTTTATAAGTCTTAGCCAGCATCAGAAGATTATGTGTATTGGATCCAAGGGTTTGTGTACACAAATTTCCTTACGTAGTGATTGAAGCATTCCATATACAAGAGTACACCAAAGCTGTGCGGGCTCCCCTGATCGTCCTCCTGGGGGAGTGAAGAGCACGGTGATCTCAGGTGGTGTCCTGGCACTCTGACTTTAAAGTCAAAGGCTGATCCGACGAAGAGGGGGAGTTCAAATTTGTGAGGAAGGAAGGCCGTTGGGGAGCTGGGGCAAAGGATTCTAGTGTAGTGCACTGTTTATTCTGGGGAGATGATCTAGAACTCTCTCAAATGTCTGGCTGGCTTCCTATAGTACTAAATATTTGGGGAACAATCAAGAGCCCCGATCTTGGTTGGGAAGATGAGTAGCTCCAAGCTTGGTTGAGGATGTCTTGAGGGTGTGATGAGTTTGTGGTACATCCAGACATCCAAGTCCAAAGGGCGTTGGCTCAGAGCAGGGAGAAGAGATCGGGGCCAGGTGGGGCTGTGACTCTCCCACCCCAATGTCATCAAGCCTTGAGGGCTCACAATCACCCAGGGAGAAGAGAGAGGGGAGACTAGCCGGCCACAGAAAGAAACCCAGGAAACACCAGTTTAAGGGTATGAAGAGGAGGCCCTCAAGGTGAGATGGGAAAAATGGTGCAGAAGAAGAATCGTACGAGGAGGACTGTATTATAGAAACTGTGTCAGTGAATCCTTGTACAACCCTTTCTCAGGGAGCCATTGTCATGGAACAATGTCTCTTTATCTGGAAACTTCACCAGGAGTTGATAAACTCTGGCGGGGGAGCTTGACTGATCCATTATGTTCCCCAGAGGTAATCTATGTGAATTGTACAGTAAGAAGGAGCTATGAACAGAAGAATCCTCCTCATTCTATACCTACTGGTCTGGCCTTGAGAATTTTTTGCATGCTTGTTTCTTTATACTTTTGAAAGTATAAATAGTATAAATACTTTTACATATAGTATTTATAAATATATATAGTTATAGTATATACAATGGAACCATCCACCCCCTTTTAAGGTCTCACAGGACACAGAAGAGATTGCAACAACATCACATCATTGTGAATCATCTCAAAAATGAAACAGGGAGGCAGATTACCCCACGAGGGCAGAACATGTTTAGACTATGTTTCTGGAGATTGACTTTGGATGAATTTCTTTTCTTAGGTAGCTTTTACTCTGCTTAAATTATGAAATAAGTCAAGGAAATGGAAATCACCAGCAAAGGGAAGGGAAGATGGTAGGTCCTGACATTTCCAGGAAATAAATGAAATCTGTTAAAAATCAAACAAACAAGAACTCTTCTGATGGAGGTCTCTCTTTGCAGCCGTAGAATTCACCCATCACTGCCATAATTAAAAGACAAATGCTAATTAATACATTTTGCACTTTGGAAGGGACAAAGTAGTCCCCTTTGATATTTCGCCAAGAAACGTCCTCTAATACTGGGTTATTACAGAGATCTGGGAGGATAAAGGCTGAACAGAGCCCAGGAGCTCTGATGATAAAGACGTCTTTGCTCCCCTTTGCCGGAGTCACTTCTGTGGGAGTCCTGGAGGCAGAGAGCAGATGGCAGTCGGAAGAAAAATGCATGGGAGGTGAGGAAGGGAAGGAAGAGCGGGAGGATGTCAGTTTCATTGCGTTCAAGCAGCTTGGCTGAGAAGAGAAAGAAAGCTCAGAGGGTGGGAGTACAGGGAAGCAGTACAGGGTTGGAGAGATTTCTGTTTATTTATTTCAGTTTGGGAAATAAATGAGGATGCTTGGAAGTTGAGAAGAGAGAGAGAAAATAGGAGCGTGCACAAATGAAAACAGAGAGGAGCCTTGTCTCTCCTCGGTCCTCACTGAGTGCTCTTCATAATCACAGTCATCAGTCCTCCATGCCTGTCCTCTTTCCTGCCCAGCCCCCTCACCCGAGTTCCCAGTGGCATGGCCACCAGGCTGTGCCCGCCTGAACCTAAGCATTGCTGACTCTAAAATGAAGATACTTGGGCTTGACGAATTTCAGGGGACTTCTTAGACCCACATCCTCTGGACCCCTCCATTGCAGCTGCCCTCTAATTTCCCATCCTCCTCTGATCCAATCTACATGTGATGCCAGGACAATTTTTCTGAAGCACCTATAGTTCTTTTGGTTTTTAAAATTCTTTAACAATTCTCCATCAGCTATGTTTGGATAAACTCCAAGCTCCTTGGCTTAGAAGAGAAGACAATCTCTAAAAGTCTCTTTATGAGTCTGCTTTTACCCTTTCTCCATACAGATCTAATTTCTGGCCAGGCCAACTTGTGCCTCATTGAATGCATTGTGTGAGCCCTGGAGAGTATCATCTTGTCTTTTTGAGATTCAATCTAAATGTGAACTCTTCTAGAGAGAGAGAGAGAGAGAGAGAGAGAGAGAGAGTGTGTGTGTGTTAGTCTCTCAGTCGTGTCTGACTCTTTGCAACCCCATGGACTGTAGCCTGCCAGGATCCTCTGTCCGTGGAATTCTCCAGGCAAGAAAACTGGAGTGGGTTGCCATTCACTTCTCCAGGGATCTTCCTGACCCAGGGATTGAACTCAAGTCTCCAGACCTGCAGGCTGAGTCTTTACCGTCTGAGCCACCAGGGAAATCCAAAACTCTTCTATGAGAATTTCCTAAATGCTTTCAAGCAGTTAGCCTGATCTATTCTTGCCTGGTCTATGTTCTACTTTTCTTCCTTGTTTTCTCTTGTTTTTCTTTTGGCACATGTAGGTCTCCCCCATCCCCAAAACTCCATGATATGCTTTGCATCTTCAGCACTGCCAGATGTCATATTTGCCTCCTCCAGAGTATTACAAACTATTCACCATTGTACCTCAGCACTTTATAGAAATGTCATCCTCTCAAGTTTAATAAAATGCAAATAATATCCTTCCATGGTTAATGTATCTGTGTTCCAGATACACAGTATGATAAAGACAAGTCAGTTATCAGGTTAACCTAAGGAATCACCTTAATTTTGCAGGACCTCTGTAACAATGCCTAAGACATAATTTTAGACCCTTTGATGGAACCAAAAAGAAACAAAAATAGTGAATTCTAAAGATCAGTAGTATAGCTGATAAGAGAAAAACAATTTGGAATCAGAGAGGTCCAAGACTGAATCTTCATTTACCTTCTATAAAGTAAAAGTATCTCATCCTGAAAATGGCACTGCGTCTGGAATGTGCCGACCACTTAATAATGAAGGTTGTAGCCAGACATTTCTAACTCTCATTGTCTGTCTGGAAGGGGCTGAGGTAACCAGCTCCTCATACTAATTCATGCTAACTTGTCCTATAGTTGTGTCTGCTGCTGCTGCTGTTTGTCACTAAGTGGTGTCCGACTGTTTGTGACCCCTTGGACTGTAGTCCGCCCGGCTCGTCTACCCATGGGATTTTCCAGGCAGGAATACTGGAGTGGGTTGCCGTTTCCTCCTCCAGGAAATCTTCCCAACCCAGGGCTTGAACAAGTGTCTCCTGCGTTGGGAGGCAGATTCTTTACCCCTAGCGCCACCTGGGAAGGCCCTGTATTCGTGTCACTAACCTGTTGACATTTCACAAGCTGGTCTGACCCTGATCATTTCCATCTAAATATTCAGATACTGCTGCCTCATATCCCTTGCCTCAAAATATTAAATGTCACCTTCACTCACTGGTGTACACATGAGACATGTTGAGCAAGGGGGTAAAACACAGCCAGCTGGGTGAGCCCTTTGGAGTGGGGCGTGTGTCAGACACAGTCAAGGTGTTGGCAGCTCTGGGGCTGTTTTTCACACTAGATTTTGTGATGTGACAAGCAGTCAACATGGTGTTTAGACGTCTTTATTGAATTTGCTACAATGTTGCTTCTGTTTTCATGTTTTGGATTTTTGACCTGGAAGCTCATGGGATCTTAGGTCCCTGACCCGGAATTGAACCCTCACTGCTTACACTGGAAGGTGAAGTCTTAACCACCGGACCTCCAGGGAAGTCTCAGCATCATACTTTAAATTCATGCATAGAAATCTGCTGTCGCCCAGAGAATATCCTGGACCTTTTCCTTTCTCAGAGCTTTCACGCTCCTGCTCTTCCCACAGGTGATTTTACTGTGGAGAAAATGCTTCACTCTGCCACTTGAGGTCTCGAGGAAACTTGCTTTACTCTCAGACATTCCAGCCCCAGAAAAGGGTCTTGGTGCGTGTTTCCCTTCTTCTTTTCCTTTCCTCTTTTTCTTTGTCCTTCTGCATCAGCAGCAAGATAAAGGTTTTCTCCAAACAATTTTTGCATCAGATTTTTACATGCCTAACATGGTCCTTCCAAGATCTGCTGCAATTCTCTCTTCCTTACAAACCTCAGATTTTTTGAAGAACTTAGGGAAAGTCCCTAAAGGACTGAATGAGAAGGTTTGGGATATAGCCAGCATATGTTCTTGGAATACACAGAATCAATCTCCAAGGAGGGGTTCTATCCATTTCCAGTATCTTCCAGCTCATCGTCTCTGTGGGGGCAGTCCAAACGTCCATCTGCCTACCCTTCTCTTGTCTCCTGTGGAGTTTTATGACAGCTTCATCCTATTCTCAGTTCATGAGTCTAGAATTCTCAACTCCCATAAGTTCTAGGATATGTCTCTTTCAAAGTGGGTTCCTAGTGACTCTCAGGAAGTCAATGGAAATAGGACTCTGGCAACTTTTCCATGCATGATTTATCCCCGGTGGCTTTGCCATCCCAACATCTGTGCCTGCAACTGACCATACATTTGTGTCATGGAGGATGGTGTGATAGATTCATGTCATTAGGTTATCCCAGATTCTGTCTGGGGTTGAATTGTAGAAATATAGATTGAATCAGTTTCCCCTTACCATTATTTTCAATTGTTTGAGTTGTTTACCAAACTGATGAAAGATTCTGTAGCAAATGTACTTGAATTGCAGACTTCACCTTGCATTTGAGGGTCTCCAGAGACCCTGGAGAATCCCAGAGACGGGGGAGCCTGGTGGGCTGCCGTCTCTGGGGTTGCACAGAGTTGGACACGACTGAAGCTACTTAGCAGCAGCAGCAGCAGCAGCAGCAGAGACCCTGAAGCCTCCAGTCCAGGCCCTTCTGCTTTAGAGATGCTATTTTTTGTGAACAGTTTGCATCCTACTGTTGGAAAATGGAAACAATTTTTTTCTTCTGTCTGTCTCTGGATTCATTCAGAACTGTTCACAATGCACTTTAACTTTGTGCCCAGAGATAACAGGTTTGAAAAAATGAAGGGGTTTCAGTGATGATGGCTACTCCACATTCGTAACATGTATTCACCTGGTTACCGGTTCAAAATTGGCCACTGTATTAGGAAAGGAATCATGAAGGGACAACATATTAGAAAACGGGCTTCTTAAACATAAGAAGGCAGACCCTGTATGGATTCCAACTGTAATTACAACTGTGAAAACCATCACAGAAGAAGAATGAAGTAGGAAGAGGTCGGTAGGGGTGGTAGTGACTAATTTCCAGCAAAATAAGCTCAGAAAATCTCAGAGTTGTTGTTGGGTCGCTAACCTGTGTCTGACTCTGCCACCGCGTGAACTGCAGCACGCCAGGCTCCTCTGCGCTCCACTCTCTCCCGGAGCTTGCTCACACTCATGTCCGTTGAGACAGTGATGCTATCTAACGTCTCATCCTCTGTGACCACAAGTGTAAATAAAATTTACATTTATGATGGGGCTATTTGTTTCCTGAGACAGAACCTCACCCCAGGATTCATTGAAAAGAGTACTGACCACTGGGCTTCAGCCTAGGAGTTTCATTTCTCCCCCAGAGGGTTAGACTCCTGACTCAGAAAAAACACAAGATCCTTACGCCCTGTCCATAAAAGCTTCTGTGGTTTGTTTGACGAGTGAGTTATAGCAGCACGCTGCTCTGTCTCATGCTGCCTACCCAGGGACGGTGGCAAAGGGAAGTTCTATCAAGTTGCTATTCTTCAGTCCCTCACAAGATCGTCTCTTTTCCATTGTACACAGCCGTGTGCTTTACTGTCTAACCAGCCAAGGCTAAGCAATTAGGCTCCTCCTTTTCTGATGTCCTGGAAGAGCTGGCTGCACGCATCTCAGCTGCCCTGTGCTGGAGGAAGCGCAGTTCCAGCTGACTGCAGACGTTTTTACCGTTGGTCCCTCCCTCAGTTTGAAATTCTCCAAACAAATAAAGCTTGGCCATGCCTTTTTTTTTTTTTCCTTTTAATTTACCCTTGGACTAGAAATCATGTTAGTTGGTTTTGTTTAATGCACTCTACTGATTAATCCATTTGTTTAAATGGATATGAGCCCTTTAAAACCACATCACAGATACAATACCCATTTCTAAAGATTTCTTTTCTAAAAATTTCTTTTCAAGTCTTTAAACTTGCTTTTAAATCTCTTCACTATCTAAGTGATTAGTTTCCTTGAAGGAGACTCTCCTTTTTACCGTAATTTCCTTTTCTTCCTGGAAGTGATTGAAGGAATGGAGAGTCCTTGAGATGCTGCGAGGATATTAGCTATAGACGATGAGAAAATGGGAGCGGAGCTATGAATTTAGAGAAGGATTTGTGATGTGTGGAGATACGCCCGAGAAAGGCCATCACAAAAGTCAGATGATCGCGATGCTGAGTTACATTTCCCCCTTCGCGATCGGTTTAAGAAAGCGTTCCCTCTCATGAAGGGGAATTGCTACCAACAGCTGCTTATTAGCTGAGTAGTGTTTTCTCTCTTGGTTAAGGTCAAACGCTGAGCCAAATCTTCACTCAGAAGCATGAATAAGGTGGGGAGGGAGAGAGGGACAAGAGAGAGAAAGGGAGAGAACACGCCTCATGCTGATCTGATCATTAACATCAAGGATCTCTTGAAATTGGCAAAAATCATTTCTTCATCACTTGATGTCACTTTTTGCCTGTAGGACTGAGTGCTACTTTTGATGCAATGGAGAGAACTTTCTCCTTCAGTTGAACAATTCAGAGATAAATGAACGTCAGGTAACTTATGTTCAATCCCAGACTGTCTGCAAAGGAAGCCACCGAATCAACACGAAGGAAACTAGGCTAGCTTTAGCTGGACAAACCAAGTGATGGAGGAACACTCGCAGGTTCTTCTAGACGTGGCCCTGTGCTCAGCCGGCAGTCCCCTGTAGGCAGATCACCGTTAAAGCACCGGGGCAAGGCCACGCATTTTTAAAATGTGCTTTTATTGGAGTGTGGCTGCTTTAGAATGTTGCCTTAGTGTCTGCTGTATAGCAAAGTGAATCGGCTCTATGTACACATATCTCTGTTTTTTTTTTTTTTTTGCATTTTCTTCCCATTTAGGTCACCACAGAGCATGGAGTAGAGTTTCTTGTGCTATGGTGTGTATGTCAATTCCAGTTTCCCAGTTCATCTCTCCTTCCTCCCCTGTATCCATACATCTGTTCTCTAAGTCCCTGTCTCTATTTCTGCTTTGTAAACAAGTTCATCTGCCTCGTTTTTGTAGATTCCACATATAAGCCGTATTATACATTTGTTTTTCTCTTTCTGACTTGTTTCATTTTTGGGTCCATCCATGTCTCTGCAAATTGCACAGTCTCATCCCTTTTTATGGCCGAGTAAAATTCCATTGTATATATGCACCACATCTTTATATATTCTTCTCCTGATGGACATCTATGTTGTTCCCATGTCTGACTGTTGTGAATAGTGCTGCGATGAATATTGGGGTGCATGTATCTTTTTGCACGCATGTGTGCTCAGCCGTGTCCAACTCTTTGCAACCCCATGAACTGTAGCCCCCCAGGCTCCTCTGTCCATGGGATTTTCCAGGCGAGAATACTGGAGTGGGTTGTCATTTCCTTTTTGAATTATGGTTTTCTCCAGATATGTCCCCAGGAGTGGGATTTCTGGGTTGTACAGTAATTCTATTTTGAGCAGTTTTTAAAGAAACCTCCATACTGGTCTCCACAGTGGCTGGACCGATCCACATTCCCATCAACAGTATAAGGGGCTCCCTTCTCTCCACACCCTCTCCAGCAGTACTGTTTGTAGACTTTTTAATGATGGCCATTCTGACCGGTGTGAGGTGGTCCCTCATTGTAGCTTTGATTTGCATTTCTCTAATAATTAGTGACGTTGAGCATCTTTTCATGTGTTTGTTGCATCGCCACTCATTTTTAAATGCCTTTACTTATGGATCATTTAATGCTGGTTCCGCAATTATTATAGGGTTAGAAGTCATGAGTTTTGATGATTTTATTTGATTTTGTGAATTTATCAAAAATGTTCTGAATCTCAGTAATTTACATATAGTTCCACTTTGGAGGAGTAAAACTGAAATATGAGAAGGTATCACAGACAGGAAAACCAAGGCAGCCTCAGTTTAGTTCAGTCACTCAGTCGTGTCCGACTCTTTGTGACCCCATGAACCGCAGCACGCCAGGCCTCCCTGTCCATCACCATCTCCCAGAGTTCACTCAGACTCACGTCCATCGAGTCCGTGATGCCATCCAGCCATCTCATCCTCGGTCGTCCCCTTCTCCTCCTGCCCCCAATCCCTCCCAGCATCACAGTCTTTTCCAATGAGTCAGCTCTTCACATGAGGTGGCCAAAGTACTGGAGTTTCAGCTTTAGCATCATTCCTTCCAGAGAAATCCCAGGGCTGATCTCATTCAGAATGGACTGGTTGGATCTCCTTGCAGTCCGAGGGACTCTCAAGAGTCGTCTGCAACACCACAGTTCAAAAGCATCAATTCTTCGGCACTCAGCCTTCTTCACAGTCCATCTCTCACATCCATACATGACCACAGGAAAAACCATAGCCTTGACTAGACAGACCTTAGTCGGCAAAGTAATGTCTCTGCTTTTGAATATGCTATCTAGGTTGGACATAACTTTTCTTCCAAGGAGTAAGCGTCTTTTCATTTCATGGCTGCAGTTACCATCTGCAGTGATTTTGGAGCCCCAAAAAATAAAGTCTGACGCTGTTTCCACTGTTTCCCCATCTACTTCCTTTTCCTATTTGGAACCAGTCTGTTGTTCCATGTCCAGTTCTAACTGTTGCTTCCTGACCTGCATACAGATTTCTCAAGAGGCAGGTTAGGTGGTCTGGTATTCCCATCTCTTTCAGAATTTTCCACAGTTTCTTGTGATCCACACAGTCAAAGGCTTTGGCATAGTCAATAAAGCAGAAATAGATGTTTTTCTGGAACTCTCTTGCTTTTTCCATGATCCAGCGGATGTTGGTAATTTGATCTCTGGTTCCTCTGCCTTTTCTAAAACCAGCTTGAACATCAGGAAGTTCACGGTTCACGTATAGTCTTTTAATTTTTTAAATAAAATTCCAGGATTTTCATGGAAATTTCTTGGCATTCTTCCCCAGTAGGTAGATATAGTCATTCACCTTCTCATTCTTAGCGCAGCTTTCCAGAAAAACAAAAGGGAGACTAAAAACAATTCAGCTATCAAGTCACCTTTTATGTATTTTTAAAAGAGCTCTATTTTGTTTTAATCTTTCAGAAACATTTCTTCATAGTCAAGAAATCTTGAAAATGATTATATTGAACAAGAAAGATCATTTTCCTCTGAAGTCTCAAGTAAAAATTGGCAGAATGCCCTCTCTCATCAGTTGGAAGAGATGCTATTTAAGTAATTGTGTCTCATTCTTCATCTGTCTAGGAGTTATCTGTGTTCTCACAGGCTCTTTTTCCTCAGGCCGTTGTGAAAACCTCTTACACAGTTTTAATTTCACCTTCACCTTTCCTGATAATTGGTCATTACATACTCTTGAATCAAGGAAAGGCGAAATCTGCTCTTGAGTTAAAATAAATAAATAAATAAAGCAAGTTAAGGGCATCGGACTATTGATCTTTCCGAAGGCTCTCTGTGGTCCTAATCACGTTGATCAGCATGTAGGGGCTACTGGAAGTGAAGGAGGGCGGAGGGGCCCTCCTTTAATTTCTTATCTTAAATAGCATCCTGTTGCAAGAGACTCTTTCACCTCCCACACGTGCTGCCTGCCTTAAGACAGCCCATCCTAATCAAGGGTCAGTCCGGGAACAAGAAACTTGCCCGGTTTTCTTCCGAAACAGTTCCGGACTCTCCCCCTGGCTCTGTGAACACCTGGGCATCGGGGTCATCTTTCAGTCATCGCCTTGGTTCCAAGAAGTCCCCGCTGTGTAGGAATCACACAATGAAAGCCTGAACTCTCCTCCCTTTAGTCAGAACTCAAGTTCTTCTGGGTCAGTCAACCTGCTGTGCGGAGAGGAGAGGCGTGTAAAGTGAGTCACCTGGGTCTCCGTCTCTGCCTTGAAGGGGAGAGAGGAAAGCTTTCCACGTGGCAGACTTCTGATGGAAGGCATTTCTCGAAGCGGAGAGTAAGTGAGAGGGATGGAGTGGAAACTTGGGCATAAAAATAAAGGAATGTATGGTCGACTTTTTATCTTCTAAGAAGCTCTAAATATAGCTTAAAAAATCCTTAAAAGCCACATGGGCCATGCCAGTACATGATTGTAGATTGGAGCAAGGCCTGGAGGGAAGTCATAGCTGAACCCTTTCCATAGCAATTTTCATGATCTTTTTATAGTAGAAATATTTTATTTTTTTCATAGACATAGCATATTAACAGAAAGTATGTGTGTTCTGAAAAGCTACCACAAAAGTATTTCTTTACATGCTGTGAAGAGTTAGCCCAGCAACAATCAATTTCTACAGCATCTACTATCAGGCCAGAGGAAAGTTTATTTTCATTTCAATCTTCAAGCTAACTCAGAAACTGAACTAATATTATGCTTTATTAATGGGTAATCTTGTTTGTTTTTTCTTTTTCAATTTCTCTCATTTTAAAAATACATTTATTTTTAATTGGAAGATAATTACCTCACAATACTGTGTTTACCTCTGCTCTACATCAGCGTGAAGCAGCCATAGGTTTGCAAATGTCCCCACTTTCTTGAACCTCCCTCCAATCCCGACCCACCCCTCCCCGGTTGTTACAGAGTCCCAGTTGGAGTTCCCTGAGTCATACAGTGAGTTCCCATTGGTTATCTATTTTACATATGGTAGTGTGTATGCTTCTGTGTTATTTTTTAATTTTATATATACTTATTCATGGCTGACATTACTTTGCCAACTAAGGTCCGTCTAGTCAAGGCTATGGTTTTTCCTGTGGTCATGTATGGATGTGAGAGCTGGACTGTGAAGAAGGCTGAGCGCCAAAGAATTGATGCTTTTGAACTGTGGTGTTGGAGAAGACTCTTGAGAGTCCCTTGGACTGCAAGGAGATCCAACCAGTCCATTCTGAAGGAGATAACCCTGGGATTTCTTTGGAAGGAATGATGCTAAAGCTGAAACTCCAATACTTTGGCCACCTCATGCAAAGAGCTGACTCATTGGAAAAGACTCTGATGCTGGGAGGGATTGGGGGCAGGAGGAGAAGGGGACGACCGAGGATGAGATGGCTGGATGGCATCACTGACTCGATGGGTGTGAGTCTGAGTGAACTCCGGGAGATGGTGATGGACAGGGAGGCCTGGCGTGCTGCGATTCATGGGGTCGCAAAGAGTCGGACATGACCGAGCGACTGAACTGGACTGAGCTGAACTGATATACGGCTGCTTTGGCCATAGATAAATAGATCAGCTGTGGCACGCGGGCTCTGGAGAGCGTGGGTTCTGTAACTGTGGGCTTCAGGCTCTCTAGTTGCAGGGTATGGGCTTAGTTGCCCTGTACTATGTGGGATCTTGGTTCCCTGACCAGGGGTTGAACCCATGTCCCCTGCATTGGAAGGGGATTCTTAACCACTGGATTGCCAGGGAAGTCCCACATGACCTATTGGTAGCCTACCAACGCTGCCTTGTGTGTGCCCAGCACTGTCAGACCGGACACAACAGGATGCAGACTTACAGACACTGTCCACCCTCTGCTAGTATCCTTCATGTTCGTCTTTGGGGTGGTTCATTTTATGTGTCCACTTGGCTGATCACTGGGCCCAGTTACATACTCAAATATTATACTGAATGTTTCTGTGAGGGTGTTTGTAGATGAGATTAACATTTAAGTCCGTGGACTGTGAGTTCCCTGGCACTTGGGTAAACGATCTGCCTGCAGTGCAAGAGACCCAGGTTCAATCAATGGGTCGGGAAGATCCCTGGAGAAGGCAGTGGCAGCCCACTCCAGTATTCTTGCCTGGAGAATTCTGAGCCTGGTGGGTTACAGCCCACGGTTTCATATGAGTTGGACACAACTTAGCAACTAAACCACCACTTTGAGTAAAGCAGATTGCTCTCCATAAAGTGGGAGGGGCTTGTCCAATCAGTTGAAGGCCTGGCTAGAATAAAAGACTGCCACCCCCTGAGCCAGAAGGAAATTCTCCAGCCTGATGGCCTTTGAACTTGGATTGAAACAGTGGGCCTTCTGGGGTCTCCAGCATGCAGGCAAGCCTGCAGAATTTGGACGTACCTGCCCTCATTGTCCTGTGAGCCAGTTCCTTAAAATAAATATTTCTCTGTGCAGATACATATCCTATTAGTTCAGTTTCTCTGAAGAAATCTGGCCAGTGCGCTCCTTGTCCCCCTTCCCTCCTTTCCTCGACTCATGTTGCACCCATCAGATGCTTTCCATTGGCCTGAGGTCGTGGCGATGTGAGAATCTCTTAGGCCAAATATCACCTTGCCCCCCAAGGAAGAATGAAAAGCTGGAACTGACCAAGAAAGCAACATGTGTCCCCTAAAATCAGTGAAATCTTTTCTAGATATTTATGACACTTATATACTAATCATTATCCATTCATTTCTAGAGGATATTTAAATAAGATAGGATGTGTATTTTGTTTTATTTTATCTTGTTTTAATAAAAGGTAATAATTATTTGAAAAGCTTATCCCTGAGGAGATAATGGAAGGAAAAAAAATCAAAGTCAAGTGTCAGAGCTGAATGGCCTGAGGAAATTGTGGGAAACCTTGCTGGGGATCTGGTACACCAGAAATGGTCACCACACAGCAGCCCCCCACCCCCTTCTCTTACAGGTCAGAGTGACCGCATACTACTTCTTAATTTAAAAAAGCCTTTGCAGACTCCCTTTCATCAGGTAGATACACTCCAGGGCATGTAGTTGAGCCTTCAAAAGTCTTCACTCTCTGGATAGGAAGCTAGATTCTGTCCATCTCTCCCTACCCAACCCCACTCTACTTCAGCCCCACTAGGTCACTGAACTTCTTCCAAAGGTTGTCCACTCCTCTGCTTATATGTGGACCCTGCCATTGGCCTGGATGGCCTGTCCCCCCGCTGGACACCTACTTACCTGAAAAATCTCAGCACAGATATTTCATATTACTAGAGACTTTCTCTGAAAGCTGTATTCAATTTTTCTCTAAAAAGTATTACATATTTTTCTAAAAATATTTTTGACAAAGGGGCATTTGTTAATTTGTTAGGGTGTACGTCTACCACTCCACCATTAGCTTCTGAACCTTTTCAAGAAAGTGACCATCCCTGATATATCTTTGCATATAGTAATGCCCGACAATAAATGCTCCGTTAAAAGTGAAAAGGAGCACGCACCCAGCTCTGACAGCGTTAGCTTCATAACAGTATTAACAAGTAGTCCTTTTAGTACTTTCAAATTTCTTCCACTCACATGAGGATAATGGAAGTCTTTTCAACAGAAATACCAAAAAGAAAGAAAGAAAGAAAAGTACAGACAAATAACAGAGTTCTTTATTGTGTAGAGAATTTAAACCCTAAACTCATTACCTTTTTAGAAGGAGTTAGAATGAGCATTGGAGAAGCATATGGCAACCCACTCCAGTGTTCTTGCCTGGAGCAGCCCAGGGACAGAGGAACCTGGTGGGCTGCCGTCTATGGGGTCGCACAGAGTTGGACACGACTGAAGCGACTTAGCAGCAGCAGCAGCAGCAGAATGAGCATTAGCAGAGAGATTAAGAGCTAAGAACTGAAATTATCGCTAAGAGTGGAGAAGCCTGCAGGGCTGATCCTACCCCATCTCCAAAATAAGGAAAGCGGGAACAAACAAGAGAATGGGAGGCTCCCATTGAAGGAACCGGCCAGGCACACCCAACAGCAAGAGGGGGAGAGAATTTCAGGGAGGCAGATTCTCAAGTCTGAATCTTTAAATCTCTTACAGACAAGATTTGGAATAGCAAACTTCAAGTCCACCTCAGCACGTGCATTCCAGAGCAGTTCTCTTTCCATATCCAAACGTGTTCTCAGCATCTTATTTTGAGACTCAGTATCAGTTTTAAATTATTGTTGCTGTTCAGTTGCCGAGTTGTATTCGACTCTTTGCAACCCCACGCACTGCAGCATGCCAGGCTTCCCTGTCCCTCACCATCTCCCGGAATTTGCCCAAGTTCAAGTCCATTGCATTGGTGATGCCATCCAACCATCTCAGCCTCTTTCATCCTCCTTTCCTCCTGCCCTCAATCTTTTCCAGCATCAGGGTCTTTTTAAATGAGTCAGCTCTTTGCATCAGGTGACCAAAGTATTGGACCTTCAGCTTCAGCATCAGTATTTTCAAAGAGTTTTCAGAGTTGATTTCCTTTAAGATGGAGTGGTTTGATCTCCTTGCTCTCCAAGGTACTCTCTTCAATTATTATGCTGGATAAAATATTTAGATTGTGTTTTGAGAGGTATTTTTCCCCCCTGAAGTTGTTCAAATAGACTGCTTGATATAGAATAAAGCTCACAATCGGTTAAAGCAGAATTCTGACTTCTTACTTGATGTAACCGTAAACACTTTTGTATTCTGAGATGTGAGCAAGAATTTGTGTTGGGGTCCTCACCCTTTACTCTGGAAGGAGATGCTTGGCGAGCTTTGAAGTCCAGCAGATGTGGACATGGAGCAGCCCAGAGTTGCTGGGGCACCTTGTTTTACACCAATACATCCTCTAAGTGTTGTCTTTCTTAAAATACACACCGAGTGGCGTGGCAGTTCTCACCCTCTGTACTTAGAGAACTGTTGCTTTTCTTCTGCTCGGAGTGTGGACATGGAGCAGCCCAGAGTTGCTGGGGCACCTTGTTTTACACCAATACATCCTCTAAGTGTTGTCTTTCTTAAAATACACACCGAGTGGCGTGGCAGTTCTCACCCTCTGTACTTAGAGAACTGTTGCTTTTCTTCCGCTCGGAGTTGGACTGGGCTGCCTTCGTGGCTCGGTGGTAAAGAATCCATCTGCCGATGCAGGAGACCCAGGTTTGATCCCTGGGTCAGGAAGATCTCTTGGAGGAAGGCATGGCAAACCACTCCAGTATTCTTGCCTGGAGAATCTCATGGACAGAGGAGCCTAGCGGGCTATTGCCTATGGGGTCACAAAGAGTTGGACATGACTGAATGATTTAGCATACATGCACACATTTGGAGAATGACTTTCCAGGAAGAGGTGTGTGTGTGTGTGTGTGTGCATGCCCTTACACAAGGGCACGTGGATTTTTTGTCCAGGGGACAATCACGGGAGACCAGAGAGTCTCTGAACAACAGCAGGAAAGGATGAGGTGGTCATTCTGGCCCCCAAACTGGAGGATGATCCATCCACCTGCTGATCTAGGCGGCCATGCTTTGCACCGTATATTAATAACCCACACTTGGCAAGTCTTCCTTGAACACCAGATTCGGATAAACTGCCACTCACGTGCTCCCCTGGGTGTCTGATCTTGGACGTAAGGACCTGCTTCTCTTTACTCCCACGCCCCGTCTCTTCTTCCACATCACAGCTGGGGGCAGACTCATGCTCTGGGCTGCTCAGGTCAGGAGAACCTTGGATTCACCTTTCATTCTCCTCTTTCACTCACGGTCTGCATTCGGTCCATCAGTAAAATTTGAATCTCCCTTCAAAATACTGCTCCTCTGCTGCAAATTCCAGGGGCTCTTTTGCTCTCAGCTCTTCCATGCACTGTGGCAAAAGCTTTCCAGTAGGTCACCTCCTTCTCTTGTTGGCTCTGCAGTGTGTGTGTAAGCCAGCAGCCTGGGTTGTGTGCCTTTAGTTGACTCCTTCAGTGTCTTCCCATTTCACTCTGATCAGAGGCCGTCTTTCCTGTGGTCTCAACGACTCTGTTACATCAACAGCCACCCTCTAACAGTGTCTTGATCAAAGTCCTCCCTCTCCTTCACCCTGTTTCCAGATAGTTCTGCATCATTGCTATCCCTCCACCTTCAGAGGAAGCCCTACCTCAGGGCTTTTGCATGGGCTGTGCTTCCCTCCTGGAGCAGACTGCTTCTGATCTGTCACTCATAAACACTCTTATGTCAATTACGAATTGACATTGCTTTTGAACTGTGGTGTTGGAGAAGACTCTTGAGAGTCCCTTGGACTGCAAGGAGATCCAACCAGTCCATCCTAAAGGAGATCAGTCCTGCATATTCATTGGAAGGACTGATGCTGAAGCTAAAACTCCAATACTTTGGCCACCTGATACGAAGAATTGACTCATTGGAAAAGACCCTGATGTTGGGACCGATTGAAGGTGGGAGGAGAAGGGGATGACAGAGAAGGAGATGATTGGATGGACATGAATTTGAGCAAGCTCCAGGAGTTGGTGATGGACAGGGAAGCCTGGCTTGCTGCAGTCCGTGGGGTCACAACGAGTTGGACGTGACTGAGTGACTGAATTGAAACCCTCTTGTATCTTACAGGTCTTTGCTCAGTTCTATGTTCTGATTCCTTCCCTGGTGAACTCCATTTAAAATGGTGAAACTTCCTGAATACCTGTTCTCTCTTCTTGCTTTAGTTCACTGATTTACTTGGTATTTTATTTGTGTATTTTTTTATACACTATATTCCAAATATATATACGGCTGCTCTGTTGCAATTTCAGGAGCTAATTCACTATCTTTTCGTCTGTGCACTGTTTCAAAGGCGTTGCAGTAGGCCTCCTCTTCCTCTTGTTGTCCCTGCAGTGTGTCTGTAACCCAGCTGCCTAAGCTATTAGCCTTTGGTCAGATCCTTCAGGATCTCCCATGTCACTCTGAGCAGAGGAGTTTATACGTATATGCAAACTCTAGCACTCACTTGTGTGTGCTCAGTTGTGCTCGACCCTTTATGATCCCATGGACTGTGGTTTATCAGGCTCCTCTGTCCATGGGATTCTCCAGGCAAGATGACTGGAGTGGGTTGCTATTTCCTTCTCCAGGGGATCTTCCTGACCCAGGTATCAAACCCACATCTTTTGTGTCTCCTGCATTGGCAGGTGAATTCTTTAATGCTGAGACACCTGGGAAGCCTATAAACTTTATAAGGTACATATTTTCAACCTTTCAAATTTATTACTCTATCTCAGTGTCTAGATTTTTGTCTGACATGGATATTTATTGAGTAAATAATTCTGAGGCCAAATAATATCTCCATGCTCCTGTCTTTAAGAGTTGTATGTAAGGCAGGGGAACTTTAAGCCAGAGTGATAGAAGAAATCAAAATATTTCCCTCCCTTTCAGCATGCATGATATGAGAGATTTATAGGCATGTTCTGGACATTCCTGACAAAGAGCAGAATGCCAAGAAAGCTATTGAAATCCCACAGGTTGGAATGCTGTATTCTAGACCAGTCACATCAGAAAACCATGTTGTGCTTTCAAATAAGTCACAAGAAATCCAGCGTGTCCCAGAAAGGACTCACCATCTTCTCCATTTCCAAGCGCTGAGTATCCTATCTTCGGGTCACCTCTTTTCAGACATAAAATCTTAGGATGGCATAGTATACCTCCCTCTACATTGATTTAATTGCTGCATCTCGTTGAACTCGCCCTTAAAGCTGGTTTTTGTTTCCAAGCTTCAGTTTTGCCTTCCCTCTGCTGGAACTTCATAACTCCGCTCGGTCTGTTGCTTCCCATCTGTTTCTTTCCATCCTGGGTTCTGCTCTCTCTGCCAAAAGTTCTCAATCTTTCATGTGCTATGACTTTCCTATAAGCAACACACTCACATGGACAAAGCCAAATAGTCAGTCTCCTTCCCCATCACTGTTTGCAGAAATAAAGCAAAGATTGCTGCATTTTTTTGGGTGTGAGAGTCGTTAAAATATTTTAACGGCATAAAAGTAATGAAATCAGCCATTTGAAGATAGAAAAAAATGTCATTTAACTGGAACAGTAAATAAATTGCCAGTTTTTATTTAAAACATTTTTATTTTTATAGGAAATAAGTCAAACGTACTGAAAAGCAATGAAAATAATATAACAGATACCCGAGTGTGGACCACCCAGATTTACCAGATGTTAAGCATTTGTTGCACCAGCTCCAGAGTTCTCTTCTTTGTTTTACAGAGAGGAAAAGAGACACCACTCAAACTGGGCCTCCTTCCACACCCTTCTCTTCCTCTCCAGAGGCTAAAGTGTTGTATATCCTTGCTGTGTGTATGTTTGTACCCCTATTATGTTTCTATTACAAGCAACTTATATGATTATCCCTCTTGAGCTTTTACTTAAATTGTATCATTATATTTACCCTTTTGTACCCTACTTTTGGCATCAACATGTGTGGGTACATGGTAATGCAGGTCATTCAATCAATGGTCTTATGGGATTCCAATATTTGAAAAACCCACTGAGAAATGGAGTATTTTCTGCCTTATCAGTAAGCAAGGATGTCAGAGTTATCAGTGACTGCAGCCCTCCAGTGTGAGCTGGCCAGCCCTGAGGGACCGTGGGAGGAGAAGAATGCCTTCCATCTAGCCGCCGTCAGACAGCAGTCCCTCCCTCCGGTGAGCTCTGAGGACAGGAAGCTCAGGATGTGAAAACACAGAATGCTGTGCATATGAAAGGAGTGATTTCAGTGAGCCCAGGCCCTTGCATCTTCCATCGCATAAGAAACTGCTCAATGCCTTAGCTTGGGTTATCTGGCTTTCTTTAATTAACAACAGCCTTTGGATGCTCAGTCTACCTGCCCTTTGTTGCAAAACTCCTGTATAACCTGGCTTCTCGCTTCCGCCTCCCACCTTCTCGGAGCAGTTCTCTCTCAGTCACTTGAGATGCTTCCTCCTGGGCTTGAGTCCTAAAAATTTCCACCAAGTAAAACATAGCTCTCAATTTTTAGGTTGCGTGAAATTTTTCAGTCCATACCGTCTACTTATGTATCGCCCTAGTGGGGAATAGTAACTTCGTTCCAGTTTGCTCATTATCTCAGTGCTACAAACGCTACTGCCCCCAAAATCCTTGTGCACATAAGGTAGACCTTCTAATCCAGAGAAAATTGGCAATCCCTCCACTTAGTGAACACACCTCTCCAGCTCTCCACAGTAATACTGCGTCCTAGATGGTTGTACAAGGCACCCGACCACATTCTATCAGAGTTCTTCTATCCTTATTGTCACGTACAGAGTGATTAATAGGTTTTCCAGGCTGATGAATTGAAATCGAATTTCATCACTGGTTTAACTGCATTTCCCTTATTGTTAACAATGTTGCAGGAGTATATTCATATATTTACTGGCTCTTCTCATTTTCTTTACTCTGCATGCAGAATGTTCACAATCTGTGTGTACTCCTTCATTGGGTTGTTTGCTTGTTTCATTAATTTGTAGCATAATCTATCTATATTCTAATTTTTTATAGGCATATGTGTTGGACTTCCCAGGTAACTCAGTGGTAAAAAGAGTTTCCTGTGCTCTACAGCAGGTTATTATTAGCTATTTATTTTATATACAGTAGTGGGTATATATACATCAATCTCAGTCTCCCAATTTACCCACCCCCCAATCCTCTGGTAACCATAAGTTTGTTTTTTATGTCCACGAGTCTATTTCTGTTTTGTAAATATGTTCATTTGTATGCTTTTTTTAAAATCCCACATGTAAGTGATATCATACAATATTTGTCTTTCTCTGTCTGACTTACTTTACCCAGTATGACAATATCTAGGCCTATCACACAGCTGCAAATGCTGTTATTTTGTTCCTTTTTTATGGCAGAGTAGTATTCCATTGTGTACATGTACCACATCTTCACTACCCATTCCTCTGCTGATGGCCCTTTAGGCTGCTTGCACGTCCGGGCTGTAATAAAAAGTGCTGCAATGAACTCTAGGGGGCACGAGCAATTGTTTTAAAAGGAAGACCTAATTAAATTATTTCATCTCAGCTGGCATGGGCTTTCCAGGTGGCAGAGTGGTAAAGAATCCACCTGCCAATGCAAGAGAAGCAAGAGACTCGGATTCAATCCCTGGGTAGGAAAGATTCCTTGCCGAAGGGAATGGAGACCCGCCCCAGTGTTCCTGCCGGGAAATTTCATGAACAGGAGAGCTTGGCAGGCTACAGACCGTGGGGTCACAGAGGCAGACGCAACTGAGCACGCACTCGCGAGCTTTCACTTGGCACATGAGGCCATTTACCACTTGACTCTCACTGCTTTCTCCTTTCACCGTTTGCTGCGTTTCCCTATTTCCTCCTCCTCCTGCCTCTGCTCCCCACTCAGGCAGACACAGAGGGGCCACGTGCAGGCAGAAGCAGCGGAGGTTGGTGGTCTGAACTCTAACTCAAACCAGGGCTCGACAAACCTATCCAGTACCAGGCCAGAGGCGAGGCTGAGGAAAGGGCTGCCCATGCCCGCTTTTCACGGACGAGGGTGTGGTTGTCACCTCTGCCCACATAGTGAAAGGGCGCGGGCTAGTTGCTCAGTTGTGCCTGACTCTTGCAACCCCACAGTGTAGCCCGCTGGGCTCCTCTGTCCATGGAATTCTTCAGACAAGAATACAGGAGTAGGTTGCCGTTTCCCCTCTCCAGGGGATCTTCTCGACCCAGAGATTGAACCCGGGTCTCTTGCACTGCAGGCAGATTTTCACCGTCTAAGCCGCCAGGGAGGCCACAGAAAGCCGTGCTAACAGCGCTCCTGCCTTGGGAGAGATTGACGCAGGTGGCTGACAGCTACCCACTTAATGGCTCCAGAGGGAGAATCAATCCCTGTATGAGCAGCTCGAAGGAATCTCAGGGGTGGGTCTATGGCTGGGGCAAAAGCCGACTTTTAGTTAATTTGGGTTGATATATCAATCAACACGTATTTATCAATATACATGGGCGTCCTCAGTCATGTCCGACTCTTTGCAACCCCATGGACTGTAGCCTGCCAGCCTCCTCTGTCCATGGGATTCTCCAGGCAAGAATCCTGGAGTGGGTTCTCCAGTTATCAATATACATATCTGTATAGCTGGTGAACTTTGATAAAATAAGGCGTAATGCTCATTTTGCTTTTCTCTCTAGAACCACGGAGACGACAATGTTTTGTACACAGTAGGAGCTCACTGAATGTCTCTAGCGTAAATACCTTCATCTGGGTCAGAAGCCATTTCACACATCAAATGCTTTAGAAGATCTGAATTTTAAAGATGGAAATTTTCCTAGAAAGAGGAACTACAAATGAAAAAGAAAAGGTTAAGTCTGAAAACTGACTAATTATAGGATTCAGAGGCCAAGCTGTGTTTTTTTTTTTTTTTTGGACAGGAAATCTTGAGGTTTTTTGGTGAAGTTCAAAGACAGCTATTGTAACAGCTTTGGAGACGGTTCCAGGTCAGTTGCATGGGTGTCTCTGCTGCACATGAAGTCATCCTTGAACTCTTCCTCTCATAAATGAACTGTTATTTTAGGCTTGGTGATGAATTGGAATAGAACGTGGCCCAATACTAGAACTTTTTTGTAGGGGAAAAATAATGCTGCCTAAGGATTATGTGGGTTCCCAGGTGGTGCAGTGGTGAAGAACCCACCTGCCGATACAGGAGATGCAGGAGACCCGGGTTCAATCCCTGGGGCAGGAGGATCGCCTGGAGAAGGAAATGGCAGCTCACTCCAGTACTCCTGCCCGGGAAGTCCCATGGACAGAGGAGCCTGGTGGGCTAAGTCCATGGGATCGCAGAGTTGGACGTGACTGAGCATAAGGATTATGTGGACAACCTTTTACAGTTAAAACAAATCAAATGCACTTTGTCTTGGGGGACCAAGTCTAGATTTTTAATATGTGTTTTGTTTTGGAGGCTCTTTCGGAAATGATGGTTTCTTGATGTGAAATACTTCTGGCTCAATTCCATTTCTTTACTGACACTTGAGGGGAAACCTAATCAATAATTCACTATATATTAGGTTGAATCTCAAATAAAGCAATGTGATGAATATCATTCTGTTTGTCAGTTCAGTCGCTCAGTCGTGTCCGACTCTTTGCGACCCCATGAATCCCAGCACGCCAGACCTCCCTGCTGCTGCTGCTGCTGCTAAGTTGCTTCAGTAGTGTCCGACTCTGTGCAACCCCATAGACGGCAGCCCATCAGGCTCCCCCGTCCCTGGGATTCTCCAGGCAAGAACACTGGAGTGGGTTGCCATTTCCTTCTCCAATGCATGGAAGTAAAAAGTGAAAGTGAAGTCGCTCAGTCGTGTCCAACTCTTAGCGACCTCATGGACTGCAGCCTATCAGGCTCCTCTGTCCACGGGATTTTCCAGGCAAGAGTACTGGAGTGGGGTGCCATTGCCTTCTCCCCAGACCTCCCTATCCATCACTAACTCCCGGAGTTCACTCAGACTCACGTCCATCTAGTCAGTGATGCCATCCAGCCATCTCATCCTCTGTCGTCCCCTTCTTCTCCTGCCCCCAAGCCCTCCCAGCATCAAAGTCTTTTCCAATGAGTCAATTGGTTCCTCTGCCTTTTCTAAAACCAGCTTGAACATCAGGAAGTTCATGATTCACGTATTGCTGAAGCCTGGCTTGGAGAATTTTGAGCAGTACTTTACTAGCGTGTGAGCTGAGTGCAATTGTGTGGTAATTGGAGCATTCTTTTGCATTGCCTTTCTTTGGGATTGGAATGAAAACTGACCTTTTCCAGTCCTGTGGCCACTGCTGAGTTTTCCAAATTTGCTGGCATATTGAGTGCAGCACTTTCACAGCATCATCTTTCAGGATTTGAAATATCTCAGCTGGAATTCCATCACCTCCACTAGCTTTGTTCGTAGTGATGCTTTCTAAGGCCCATTTGACTTCACATTCCAAGATGTCTGGTTCTAGATGAGTGATCACACCATTGTGATTATCCAGGTCATGAAGATCCTTTTTGTACAGTTCTTCTGTGTATTCTTGCCATCTCTTCTTAATATCTTCTGCTTCTGTTAGGTCCATACCATTTCTGTCCTTTATCGAGCCCATCTTTGCATAAAATGTTACCCCAATTCAGACGGCTCAATACCAGACGTAGAATGGTTTGATTCTTGAGTTTAATGTTTCTGAATCTGAATCTGTGGACTGATGACTGCAAGCGACCACTCTCTGGGTCTTCTTTAGAGGCTCTGTTCAGCATGTGGGGAATTATCAAGAGGGGGAGATGCAGTTTCCTGAGGGTGTAGGCTTGTGCCTTGGTTTCCCAGGGCTGCTGTCAGACACAGTGGGGGCGGGGGTTAAAACAACCGGGATGCATCTTGGACCTTCTGGAAGCTGATAATTCAAATCAAGGAGTTGGCAGCTCTGGTTTCTCCAGGTCACTCTGAGTACAACCCTTCCTCGCTCCTTCCTAGCTTCTAGTGACGGATGACTGTCCATTCCTGGCCCCCGCTTGACTCGCAGCCGCATCACTCCAGTCTCTGCTCCGTCCTCCCCAGGCAGTCTTCATTTTCACATGGATGCTTCTCTCTGTGTCTTACATAAATACCAGCCATACTGGGTTATAGGGACTCACCCGCCTGCAGTACGACCCCATCTTAACCTAACTCCACCCACAATGACCCCATTTCCAAATCAGGTCAGGGTGTAGAGTAACACGGGCACCTTTATGACGAAGTGGCAGGAGAGCGAATCAGGTGCTCCGGTGGCGACAATGGCGTGGCAGGATTTCAGGGCGTTCGAGCAGGAAATATCACATCAGGAGTGAAGCAGAGCTGTAGGAGGTGATGGGAGGGAAGAACACCGACCTCACTGCTGCATTCCTTGGTGCCGAGGATTTGAACGCAGCTTCTCAGGAAGGCTGTGAGAGATACAGCTTCTGGACAGGACCAGGAAGAGGACAAAGATGCAGGAGGTACAATCTAGAGAGAAGTCAAGGAAAATTCTAGAAGGGAGGTGGTCTCTGAGAGGGCCCCAGCAAACAGAAATCACAGAGGATCATGGAGAGTTTTAGGACCGTTCGCTGGAGAGGACGAATGAGCGGTGACACCTTGTTTTCGTAAGCATGAAAGGATGAGAAAGGGACACAGCGCCTCCCCGCCAACTCCACCCGACGTGAGTGGGTCCAGAGAGGACAGAGACTCTGCTCAGAAAGCCCCCTGCTCAGCACCTCCGGGCGCTGGCGGGGGGCCAGGCTTTGTGACTACCTCGGGGCACCGTTCCGGGCTGGGCAGGAGGGCGTCTGCTGTGGGGTCAGGGAGGTTGAATGCAAAGTGAAATGTGTCTCGGAACCACATAAACACACAGTCGCAGGAGCAGGTAGAAGGCTCACTGACTCGTCCGGCCTCGCCGGGCACGGCTGGTGGTGGCGGAGGAGGCCCGCATCAGGAGGTTGGCGGGGGAGCAGACTCCGGGCTTCGGGTGGATGTTAGGCTTGTAGACCCCCAGGGTCCCTGAACGCTGGGCTGAAGAGTTGGGTGAGTCTTCTGGTCGTGAGCCTTTAAGGAGGAACTGAGTAACCCCCTCTGAAATGCCTGGGCAGGAGTCAAGCCTTTATGAAGTGGGGTCCTGGCTTCTTGCATCATTGACTCAGTGGACCTAGGTTTGAGAAAACTCCAGGAGGCGGTGAAGCCTGGCATGCTGCAGGCCGTGGGGTCGCAAAGAACTGGACACGACTGAGCGACAGAACGGCGCCAACCACCCGGCTCCTTGCCTACGAGGGGGTCTGCTCTTTGCCTCCTGAGACCCTCATGGCTGCTCCGTGGGCAGCCACTGAGAAAGCCTTCAAGAGGATCCTGTCAGAGGAGAAGGGCGTCTAAAGTCGGTGCTGTAAATGGGGCTGGCTGACAGGTGCTCAGTCACCCATGTGGTTCACCGAGGTCGGTAGGTGCCTGTGTACTTCAGTCAGCCTCAGGAGCTTCATTTTCACGTGTCTGCCTCTTTGCAACCCCATGGACTGCAGCCCGCCAGGCTCCTCTGTCCATGGAAATCTCCAGGCAAGAATACTGGGTGGGTAGCCATTCCCTTCTCCAGGGGATCTTCCTGACCCAGGGATCCCACCCAGGGCTCCTGAATTGCAGGCAGATTCTTTACATCTGAGCCCCCAGGGAAGCCCCATCATATGAAGTCACTAATTGTTAATTCGTCTCCTTGTCATTCCCTGAGGATGTTCAAGGACAGAGTGTAAGATGAGATGAACCTCTACCCATCAGGCTATTGACCTCTGGAGTTCTTTTTTTTCTCCTTCATAGTTCTTTTCATTGTTTTTAGCATGTGGAAAACCATCCATTATGTATTATTGTAAAGGATGTGTAGAGGATGTGGATTTTGATGAAAAGTCCCCTTTAATAGATAAAAGAGGATACTAATCAGGCCTAACCCTGGAGAAATAAGTGTGAGGGATCGCTCCAAGCCCTGTGTCAGCCTCTTCTAACTGTGCCCTGCAACGGAGTGATGGGGACTCAGATAAGGGGACGTGAAGAGACAGTCTGTGTGGACTTAAGGCTTTTGATCACGGGTCGCACCTAGCAACCGTTTCTGCACTGACCTTAGAGATAAACAATGTCAGGACCAACATTGCTCCATAGCTTAATAATCTCTTCAGAAGGAGATTTGGAAAGGCATTATTAGCATGATCATTGACACTAAAATAAATATGCTTGCTCTAAGTGTTCTGGAGGAGAAGTCACTTTAAAATGACCACGAAGAATTAGAAAGATTATATCACAAAGGAGAAAGATAGCTAAAGAAATCATTTTTACAACCATTGATTTATAATTCACTGATTGATCTTATTACTTATGTGAATATGCGAACCATATTCATAACTCTAAATCTCTTTGATATTTTTCCAAATATTGCAATCTGTTTTCTGGAAATGGTCTTAAATAAACCAATCTGGTATTAAGATAATGAAAGAATTTAATTTCTCCTTTTTCTATGTGCTCTGTATAATTTTTTCTCAAACTACCTGTGGTGAGAAGCCAGATTTTAAAATTTCCAATTCACTGAATAACCGTGTGTTTGTAACAAAATACAAAAGAAGTGAAGTGCTAAGAAATGACTAGAAAAGAAAAGACAAGCCTCAAATTTAAAAAAATTTTTTATTGAAGTATAGTTGATTTAAAATGTTGTGTTAGTTTCTGCTGTACAGAAAAGTGATTCAATTACATATATATTATATATATAATTATATAATTTAAATATATATATATGAATAAATTATATAAATTTAAATATATAATATATATGAATCTGGATCAGAGCCTCTGCCTGCAATGTGGGAGACCTGGGTTCCATCCCTGGGTCAGGAAGATCCCCTGGAGAAGGAAATGGCAACCCACTCCAGTATTCTTGCCTGGAGAATCCCATGGACGGAGGAGCCTGGTGGGCTACAGTCCACGGGGTCGCAAAGAGTCAGACACGACTAAGCGGCTTCACTCACTCATGCACATACATATATATTCCTTTTCATATTCTTTTCCATTACAGCTGACCCCAGGATGCTGAATATGGTTCGCTGTGCTATGCAGTAGGGCCTTACTGTTTATCCATTCTATATGTAATAGCTGGCGTCTGCTCACCCCAAACTCCCGATCCAGCCCTTCCAGCCTCTCTTTCCCTTGGCAACCGTAAGTCCATCCTCTTATGTCTGTGAGTCTGTTTGTAAATAAGTTCACTTCTGTCGCATTTTAAATTCCACAAGAAGTGATATCATGTGATATTTGTTTGTCTCTGTCTGACTTACTTCACATGGTACGATAATCTCTATCCATGTTGCTGTAAAAGGCATTATATTTTGTTATTTTTTATGACTAAGTCATGCTCCATTTTATATATATACATATATTTAAATGCAGGAGACCCAGTTTTGATTCCTGGATTGGGAAGATCCCCTGGAGAAGGAAATGGCAACCCACTCCAGTGTTCCTGCCTGGAGAATTCCATGGACAGGGGAGCCTGGCAGGAACAGTCCTTGGGCTCCAAAGAGTCAGACAATGACTGAGCGATTAACTTTCACTTTTCATATATATATATATACACCACATCTTCTTTATTCATCCGTCTGTTGATGGACACTTAAGTTGCTTTCATGTCTCGGCTATTGTAAATAGTGCTGTAACAAACACTGGGGTGTATGTATCTTTTTGAATTATAGTTTTGTCTGGATATATGCCCAAGAACGGGACTGCAATATCATATGGCAATTCTATTTTTAATTTCGAGATACCTCCATATTGTGCTGCACCAATTTACATTCCCTTCACCAACAATGTCAGTTCAGTTCAGTCGCTCAGTTGTGTCCGACTCTTTCTGACCCCATGGATCACAGCGCATCAGGCCTCCCTTGTCCATTAAGTCAGTGATGCCATCCAACCATCTCATCCTCTGTCTTCCCCTTCTCTTCCTGCCTTCAATCTTTTCTAACATCAGGGTCTTTTCCAATGAGTCAGTTCTTTGCATCAGGTGGCCAAAGTATTGGAGTTTTAGCTTCAATATCAGTCCTTCCAATGAACACCCAGGACTGATCTCCTTTAGAATGGACTGGTTGGATCTCCTTGCAGTCCAAGGGACTCTCAAGAGTCTTCTCCAACACCACAGTTCAAAAGCATCCGTTCTTCAGCGCTCAGCTTTCTCTATAGTCCATCTCTCACATCCATAGCTTTGACAGACGGACCTTTGTTGGCAAAGTACTATCTCTGCTTTTCAATATGCTATCTAGGTTGGTCATAACTTTCCTTCCAAGGAGTAAGTGTCTTTTAATTTCATGGCTGCAGTCACCATCTGCAGTGATTTTGGAGCCCCCCCAAATAAAGTCTCTCACTGTTTCCATTGTTTCTCCATCTATTTGCCATGAAGTGGTGGGAACAAATGCCATGATCTTAGTTTTCTGAATGATGAGCTTTAAGCCAACTTTTTCACTCTCCTTTTTCACTTTCATCAAGAGGCTTTTGAGTTCCTCTTCACTTTCTGCCATGAGGGTGGTGTCATCTGCGTGTCTGAGGGTATGGATATTTCTCCCGGCAATCTTGATTCCAGCTTGTGCTTAATGTAGGAAAGCCTCAGCTTCTTTAATTCTTGGATTCAATGAACATGAAATCACTTTTTCAATATAGTTCCTCTCAACTTCAGCACCTGACTAGCCTAGGACACGTAGCAGTTTGGGACCAGCATCTTTGCAGAAGTACAGCTCATATGTTCACTGTAAGCAAGGAGGCCTTGATTCCAACCCAGTAATTTCCCCCCAGTTCCTACTGGGAAAAGAACCCGCCATCCCCACCATGGGCTTCAAGATGAGTAAGTCCTCCTTTCCACCCCTAAAGGTCTCACAGCTGGATGCTGAATTTCTGATGAATCAGGCACTCTCAAACAATCCTACATAACTTTGTTGGAAGCCTCTTTTATTGAACAGTTATTTTTAAATGTAAAATTATGAATTTGATCATTTAAAAATGCCCCTTTCTCCAAAATCTATTTCTATAACTGATTTTTATTATTGAATAATTACTTACATGTATTTCAATTCACATTCTAGATTTTTTTCTTTTTCATATTTCTTTGTGGCTCAGCTGGTAAAGAATCCACCTGCAATGCAGGAGACCTGGGTTCGATCCCTGGGTTGGGAAGATCCCCTGGAGAAGGGAAAGGCTCCCCACTCCAGTATTCTGGGCTGGAGAATTCCATGGACTCTATAGTCCATGGGGCCGCAAAGAGTCAGACACGGCTGAGCGACTTTCACTTTCTCTTTCCCTCATAGTCCTTTCTCTATAGATTTCCTTTCTTGCTGTTCCAGAAGAAAAATATCCTTGTAACTTCCCTGACTCTGCTAAACTATACTCTCTGTATTATTTCAGTGTTGTTTTGACTTCTAATACTGTTGCTAACAGTGACAGCTCTACCTCTTAGATTACTGTTGGTTCATTTAACAAGAGTACAGTCTCTTCATTGGTAAAGGTGAAAATATCACACAGTCCTAGATCCCTAGGGGCCTCTCACAAAATCTCGCTTTATTAAGCTATCAAATTGGGATGTAATTATTCATTAATGAGGATTTCAGTGAAATGCCACCATTGCGTGCGTGCCCATGTTACTGTATTTGACCTCTAGTTCTAGTTCATATTTGCTCAGATGATACAAGACTGTTACAAGGGACAATAAACTTTATTAGTGAAGAAATATGATACCATTGCTGCCTCCTAATTTACCAGGCTCTCACGAGCGTAGGAAGAAATTATAAAACTTTGACAGCGTTTTGCTTCAGACGATCCGTGAGTTATTATCCAGCACTGCTCGCTCTCCTCTGCGCTCACAAATTGATTTTGGATGATTTGTTCGGGTTTTTCCAGGTAAGGAAAATAGGCTGACGCCTGTAAGTTCCAGGGTCATCGTTCATCCCATTTTAAAATCTAGACACTGCATTTGCCCTTTGCAAGTCCTCTGTTGCTTCACAGCGTCCTCCACGAGTCCTTAAAAATAATGGCCGATCACCTGATGGCTGAATATTTCAGCCAAGTTCTCTGACATAACAAACTGTTAGTCCTACGCATTTGAACAACAGCAACAAAAAAAGGTGGAGGTGGGGGGAATGGCTCAGATCAATAAAATGAGACATGAAAAAGGAGAAGTTATAACCGACACCACATAAATATGAAGGAATGTAAGAGATCACTACGAGCAACTCTATGCCAATAAAATGGACAATCTAAAAGAAACGGATAAATGCTTAGAAAGGCGTCAGCTCCTAAGACTGGACCAGAAATAAATAGAAAATATGAACAGACCAGTTACCAGTAGTGAAATTGAATCTGTGGTTAAAAAACTCCCAACAAACAAAAGTCCAGGACCAGATGGCTTCACAGGAGAATTCTACCACACATTTAGAGAAGAGATAACCCTGACCCTTCTGAACAAATCTATTCTTTCAAAATTATTTTTAAGTAGAAAGAAGTGGGAAGATGACCTCATTAACGGGATAAAGATAGAAAACCATTTGCTCACAGGAGCCTATTTGGTTCTGATAAGAGAACACTGACCAAGTTTTGATGGAAAAGCTCCATTAAATGCGATTTCTAATTTTCTTATATAAACACCAGATTGTATTCAAAGAGTGGCATGCTAATTTTGTGTTCCCTCCCACAGGGAATACAAAAAGTGAACAGCATTTGTCACTCTTACAGGATTGTAACCAGAATTGCCAACCCATGTGGCCCATAGAGAGGACGAGGTTCTTGGCTAAAAGTGGTTCAGCCCATTAGGATCAGAACCTTTACTGGGATGCTGGGAATATCCCGGTTTCTATATGAGCTCCAAAGACATGCAGGAGATGCTAAGTGAATGAACACACATCCCTGGAGGTCAGTTCTGCTCAGAGTCAGCCCGGGTGACCCTGTAGCCTGATTGGACCCAGGGAGGTGCAGGCCCTTTTCCAGTCTGTGAGAAGATGCTCTCAGATGCTCCCTGCCCAAGTCAACACTGGGTACTCACCGGCCCAGGGGAGGGAATTTAGTGCATAGCTCTTCTTCAGTCTCCACTCACCTCTGTGGATCGACCCAGCGAAGGGCTGGGCCTCCAGGGAGACCCATGTCTTCCTGAGTCAGGTCCAGGGTGTTTGCAAACACGCCACACCTGTGTCTTCCGGTGTCCAGTCCTGAAAACTGGATGTCAAGCTAGTCCTCTGGCAAGCTCAGTCAATGGGTTAATTCGCTTATAAGATATTTAGGAAAAGCGTACCGGTTTCCTGAAGGCAGATAGACACGTACATAAATCTGGCAGCTGCTGCTGCTGCTAAATCGCTTCAGTTGTGTCCAACTCTGTGCGACCCCATAGATGTCAGCCCACCAGGCTCCCCATCCCTGGGATTCTCCAGGCAAGAACATTGGAGTGGGTTGCCATTTCCTTCTCCAAAGCATGAAAGTGAAAAGTGAAAGTGAAGTCGCTCAGTCATGTCCGACTCTTCGCAATCCCATGGACTGCAGCCTACCAGGCTCCCCGTCCCTGGGATTCTCCAGGCAAGAGTACTGGAGTGGGGTGCCAATGCCTTCTCCATAAATCTGGCTAGTAGGAGCCAATACTGTTGCAAGATTCCTCCTAACTTGACCTTTCTGAGAAAATGGAATGCACGTTTCCTAGTCTTCCCAAACCATCTGGGGGTGTGAGGGTGGGGAAATGACATTTCCTGAATGAAGCTCTCAGTCTCTCTGTTGAAGCCAACCCCTACCCCTACCCCCACAACAAAAAGGGGTAGGTAGGTAGAACAGGGGTATAATACCCACCTTCATCTTTAAATACCAAACACCACTTCTACAACATCATTGATAATCCATATCAATTCAGATCTCTGAGAGGGGCATTTACATACGTGCTTATTGCTCAGTCCCTAAGTTGTGTCCAACTTTGTGACTCCATGGACTGCAGCACACCAGGCTTGAGACAGACCAATTTAACACATTACCATCAATGACTTGAAAGTAAGATACTTAGCATCCTTGCTCCACAGCTCTACCTGAGTAGTCTGAGAAAGTTAAGATAACTGTGGTCAATAGCCTTTTGTCTTCATGTCTTCACTGGCATCAAATTTCCTTCCATTTGAAGGAACAAGGAAGTACATTTGGTCCCAATGTGAAAAAAAAAAAAAAGGTATTTTGTCTATATTGATGGCCTGGTGACTCAGTGGTAAAGAACTTGCCTCCCAAGGGAGGAGACGTGAGTTCAATCCCTGGGTCAGAAAGGCCCCCTGTAGAAGGAAATGGCCACCAGGCCAGTATTCTTGCCTGGAGAAGCCCACGGACAGAGGAGGCTGGCTGGCTAGGGCCCGTGGGATCACAAAAGAGTCGGACACGACTTAGCAATGAAAACAACAACATATTGCTGGCCATTCAGTGTTTAGGTATTATTGTTAAGATCCTACATACACGCTTTTGGTAAAACCTGCTGGTATGGGGAGCATGTGGTTATAGTTGTCAGAACTTGTATTAAGAGTTTAGTTGTAGCTACTAGAGCGCCTACAGACGCTAGTTTTGTGATATTAAAGGAATTTAAATCTTGAACCAGAGGAAAAGAGAAATGAAAGGGAAAAGCAGAGAAAGAGAGAGATACTTGTTTCTTTTCTTTTTTTACCTAATTGCAAGAAAAGAAATGGGCCCTCGGCATGCCTTGAACTGATGGGCCTGCAGGGCCCATTGCAAGCAGCATTTTGTTGTATAATTTAATGACCCTCACATACTTCTATCAAGGTGTCTGAGGCACTTTTTCCCCCTTTTGTACAAATCTCATGGTAACCTTTGCTCCCCAGTGGTTTAAATCACATTCTTAAGGGATTAAACTGTTATGACAAAAGAGGAATGTTTAGATACTGGGCTCTGCAGCTAAAAATTTGTCAGATTAGAAACTGTGTATTTTATAATCTTTAGATCAAAGAAGCTCTCCATCAAAGCTTTACGTCTACTACAATATTTTCCCAACCTTTATTGAACCTGAATTGTTTTGGATTATCTCACGTCGGGTTCACCGAGTCCGCCTAGACTAATGTGTAGGGCCAAGCTTTCTCCCAAATAGTTTAAACATTCTGCATACTAAGCTCCAGGTACTTGCTGACTGAGGCGAGCAGCCTGCCTTGACAGTCTTTGTAACTTCAGTCCCAGAGTGGACGCTTTTTCAGATTAGTATGATGGATAAAACGCCGTAGGGCAACCGTTTACCTTGCATTAAGAACACTGCTCTCTGTCTTTAGCCGGCTGACCAGATTGCTCCATAAAGAGACCTTTTTATAGAGTTTTTACATCTCGATGGATTAGGTATCATTACCCCATTGGAAAAGAACAGTTCAATTTTCTCAGAAGAATGGTTTGTCAGAGCAGGGCAGTTTGTCGTGATCCATCTCTAAATCCAGCAATCATGTTTCCCAAACAGGCACAAAGCCATGATCATTCAAAGTTCAAACTGCCAATTAATTTAGAATCTGCTCCCTGAATTCCTTTATAACTGTATTGCCGTGAATTCAGAAAAGCAAGCTTGAGGTCAACTTGGTGGGATCTATTATAAATATCTTTGTATGTTAAAGGAGCAAAAAAAAAAAAGAATCGATGCCGTCTTTCTTTCAATGGAAGATATTTTCAAAATTGTATTTTCAAAAATGTTTTGAAGGGGAACCCAAATGAAGATAAAGTGCTTTGAAAATCGCTTTTATGATGTCATGAAAAGGCCAACACGATCTTGTAGCATGTGAACATTTAAGTCGATGGCATTTATCTCGGCGCGTTAGATGTCTTCCATTCATACATCACAGAGGGTATCATTGTCGAAGAGATGAGGGCCTTTATATTCCAGAAAAGCAGAAGACGATAACTATGAATGCTGTTTCCTCTTTCAGACCATCACCTTTATTGTAACATGCTGGTCTATTTCTCAAATGAGTTATGAGGATCAGTTTTGAAAGGGTGCATCCTGAAATTTACCGTTGCTCCTAGAATTATGTTCATCATATAAAATCCACAGGAGAAATGTCTTCTGTTTTTTAGCATTAGGAAGAGTTGTGGGGTTTTTGTTGCCACTGCTTTGCTTATAACTTAGGAGCACAGTATCTCCTGCATCTGGCCATTTCCTCCCAGCTTTCTGAGTGCTGGTGCTAAGTTGCTTCAGTGGTATCTGACTCTTCATGACTCCATGGACCGCAGCCCTCCAGGTTCCTCTGTCCATGGGATTCTCCAGGCAAGAATGCTGGAGTGGGTTGTAATTTCCTCCTCCAGAGGGTCTCCCTGACCCAGGCATCAACCCCCGCCCCCCCCCCATCTTATGCTTCCTGCTGTGCCAGGCGGGTTCTTTACCCCTAGCACCACCTGGGAAGGCTTCTGCGGGCTGAACATTTCAGTCTAGGTTTGCAATCTGGCTTCAGCAAGGTGGAGAAGGAGCTGGGGCCTCCCTCTGCGACCTAAAAGCCCACTCTTGATCCCTTTTTACTTTCCACCCTTTCACGTTACCTTTAGATTATTTTGATTGCCTATTGTTTTGCTTTCCGTCCACGCAGAGCTATAGCAACAAGATCTTAGTTCCCTGAC
Organism: Cephalophus harveyi; assembly: GCA_006410635.1. Lineage (NCBI taxonomy): Eukaryota > Metazoa > Chordata > Mammalia > Artiodactyla > Bovidae > Cephalophus > Cephalophus harveyi. The sequence goes on along the minus strand of SJYT01017386.1, from coordinate 780,270 downwards.
CAGGAATCAAGCAAGCATCCCCTCCCTGAGAGCACAGAGGCTTTTCTTTTACTTTTTAGTTTATTTTCAAGTGCCCAACACCCACATGGGAAGATGCTCAACATCGCTCATTATTAGAGAAATGCAAATTAAAACTACAATAAGGTATCCCCTTACACCTGTCAGAATGGCCATCATCAAAAAATCTACAAACACTAAATGCTGGAGAGTATGTGGAGAAAAGGGAACCGTCTTGCACTGTTGGTGGGAATGTAAATTGATACAGTTACTATGGAGAATGGTAGGGAGCACAAAGTCTTAGCCCCTAGATCACCAGGGAAATCCTTTTGTTACCCATCTTAATTAACTTCTTTATATTGTATAGATTTTCGTAGGTTAACATCCTCTTGGGAACAAGTAAAGGGTAAAAAAACAACAAAAAAATAGGACTTTTTTTTTAAAGGTAAATAATCATGTTAAATAAAGGGAAAAATTGAATATGTGCGAATATATGACATCAGTAGAACGTGACCTTGCCCTAGTCTAGAGTGGATCCCAGGAGATCCTCCTGTTTTACCAGGAGCCTCGCAGCAGTGATTGCCTGCCCAGAGTCCCCCAGAAATGTTGGGGACCTTGCCTTGTCCCCCAGACCGGCCATCTGGACAATGACAAACCTTCCCCTACAAAGATCTGTACTACAAGAAGTTTCATCGTGTCAGGAAACACCCTCCTTGTTCTCAAGGAGGCAGTGCTTTGCTGATGGAGACATCGAATGCACAAAAGTAGAATTCCTTCTGATACAACTAACACTGATGTTGACCTGGACATAACTAACTAGTTCTGCAGAGATATTATTTTTTGGTGTCTCCAGGAAAACAAGCTACTGGGATGGTTGAGGAGCAAGAACTAGGAGACTGAGGGAATCGCTGGAGTCTTAAGTCAGGGGTCAAGTTGAATTTGAGAGGCAGTCGTGGGTACTGGCCATGCCTGCAGCCCGGATAGCATAGGGAGGTTTAGGATATCTGGCTTCTCCCCAAGTTAGGGTCATCAGAAGTCTGAGCTGGTTCAGTTTGGGAAAATGTTGCTGTTTTCTAAATAAAAAATAGAAGAGAGGTCTAAAATGACAGAATGTAGGAAATAACCACTGACTACTTTGAAAATTAATGCCCCTAACAGCTGTGATTTATTAAATAGTATTTTGTCCTTGCTCTCCATTGGGCAACCCCTGTGATCTATAATCCTTATGGTCATCCTGAGATGCCATCATCAGGATTCCTGATTTACAGATGAAGCAAACACACAGACACACTTACGTGTGGCCCCTCAGCAAACTGCAACAAAAGTGAGGCTGGAATCTGGCTCTCTCTGATCACAGAGCCCGTTCTCTTAACCACTCAATAACATATTTCATGGGGCATTTTATGTTGACTCCCATGAATACGTGCCACTTTCATGCTGTTTTTAGGCTTTATTGAAATTTTCCAATTCTGGATATTTCACATAAGTTTATCATCTAATATATGCTCTTTTGTGACCAGCTCCTTTCATTTAGCATACTGTTTTCAAGGTTCCTCCATAGAGTAACAACTCTCATGCTCTATTCTTTGTAATTGCCTAGTAACGCCTTTGCCACATTGACTTATCCTTCCATCGACTGATAGACCCTGCTTCCACTTTGTGGCTATTATGAATCATGCTGCTCTGAACATCTGAACACATTTGGGGTGGACACACACTTTCATCTCTCTTAACTGAATACCTAGGAGTGGACATAATATTGTGTTTAACATTTGGATGAACCACCAGAGTGTTTATGGAATAGTGTCACCATTTTCTCCACATCCTTGTCATTGCCTTTTTGATTCTAGTCATTCTAGAGTGTGCATGTGTGTGTATGTGTGTGCGTGTGTGTGCAGTGGGGTCTCACTGTGGTTTTGATTTACATTTCCATAATGGCTAATGATGCTGAGCATCTTTTCATCTGCTAACTGGTCATCTGGACCCGTCTGCAGCCTGCCCCTCCAGGCAGCCTCCACAGCCCTCGACTGGGGCTGGGGGAGAGGAACGTCTTCATGCAGGTTTGCGTGCACCCGCAGGGGCGCCTCCGTCGTGGTGAGCTGAAGACGGTGGGGGGTGGGGATAGTGAAAAGGATCATGGCTCAGATGCCACAGACTCCTGGTGCTCTCAGGAAACTTAGTTGGCTGTGGTTCCATCACTCATGTCCGACTCTTTGGAACCCCGTGGACTGCAGGACGTCAGGCTCCCCTGTCCTTCCCTGTCTCCCGGAGTTTGCTCAAATTCATGTCCATTGAGTCGGCGATGCCACATAGCCATCTTATCCTCTGCTGCCCTCTTCTCCTTTGGCCCCCAGTATTTCCTAGCATCAGGGTCTTTTCCAATGAGACTGAGTAGATATTCTTGAATAAATGTTTCTCTCTCTCTCTCTCTTTTTTTTTTTTTTGCTATAGGTCCTTAGGACACTTCCCAGAATTTTGGTTATATGTATATTTGTGTATGTTTAGTAATTTCCCCCATTTATGGTTATTCTATAGGAAAATTGTTCATTGAGCTCTTCACGATTCCATCTAGAAGGTGTCACCTCTGAATATTTATTTTAATACTAACTTCAATGATGACTCATGTAGCTTGAAGTCAGTCATAACTGTTACTGGATCCTTCTGCTACTTATGGGATTTCCTTGATGTTTAATTGATTTTGTATTTACATTTCAATAACATGCACTTCTGACTTTCCTTTGTCATTCAGCCTCAAATTTACTCACATTGCTTTATATATTTATAGTATATAAAAATATATTGCATAAATTATATGTAAAATGATATGAGTAAAAAATATATTGTTGTTGTTCAGTTGCTCAGTCATGTCTGACTCTTTGCAACCCCATGGACTGCAACATGCCAGTCTTCCCTGTTCTTCACCATATCCCAAGGCTTGCTGAAACTCATGTCCATTGAATCAGTGATGCCATCCAACCATTTTGTCCTCTGTTATCCCCTTTTCCTCCTGCCTTCAATCTTTCCCATCATAAGGGTTTTTTCCAGTGAATTGGCTCTTTGCATCAGGTGGCCAAAGTATTGGAGCTTCAGCTTTAGCATCAGTCATTCTAGTGAATATTCAGGATTGAATTCCTGTAGGATTGACTTGTTTGATATCTTTGCAGTCCAAGGGACTCTCAAAAGTCTTCTCTGGCACCACAGTTCGTAAGCATCGATTCTTCAGCACTCAGCCTTCTTTATGGTTCAACTCTCACATCCATATGTCATTACTGGAAAAACCATAGCTTTCACTATTTGGAGCTTTGTTGGCAAAGTATATAAAACATATAGAAATGCATAAAATATAAAATCACATTTCTAATCAATATGGTGATTCCTCATTTTTTTCATTTCATTTCTGTATTTTATAAGGTATTAGGAATTCTGCCTAACACAGTATGTAAGACATCATAAGGAGTAATCCTTGCAGCAGCCAACAGAATCTTGCAGAATCTGGCTTCTAAATATGTCTCAACATTTGATGATCTTGGTCTCTGCTCCTCCACGTAGATCATTAATATGTAAGTCTAATAACCCAGGTCCCACAGTCATTTTTATGATACAATCCAAGTTCACACTGCGCTCCTAGCTGACTATCTTTAGAACAGGACCCTTCAGGAAAAGGCTTAACTACGTTATCTCAGTACACAGAGACCATGCCGCAGACTCTCATCAACCAGCAAACTCGATCATGATAAGCGCTGCAGAGGTCAGACGCCAAAGCCTTATCGGTGTTGGCTGTTCATGACAATTGTTTTTCTTTTGCTGATGTACCTGCCAGGCTGTCAGAGAAAGAAAACGTGCAGTCTTGCCTCATTTGCCTTTTACAAAGCCATGATGAGTGTTCTGTGCTGGCATGCCCTTGTGGTGCTTACAGACAAGGATTTCTGTGCGTGTGTCCCTGTGCGTGTGTGCTGAGGGTGTGCTGGAGTGAGCAGAGGGGAGAGGACTTCAGGGTGGGGGCATGTCCTAGCTGTACTGACAACCCATGTCTGTGGGTCTCTGTGTCTGTTGCTCTTTTCATTTCTAGATGTGTCTAGAATGTGTAGGTATTCAATATATTTGTGGATTACATTAATAGGTTCTTACATTCAATTTTCAAAAAAGGCTGAGTCCCACTTCCATTCTATCATTCCTACTTATGAGATTTATTTTTATCAGTTTCATCATATATCCACATCAAATGTTAAGCACTCTCTTTATATACTGATCTTATAAGCTTCAATTTCAATTTTTTTTCTTTTATCTTCTCCACTTCATTTCATTGCTGCCTGAGACATTCTTTTATAAATTGCTTCAGTTCCCATGCACATACAGGTACACACACATAGACACACTGGTCCCTACTTTCCTGTCTGTTTCATGGTAGGCGTACTGCTTACAAAGACCCCCCTCCCAACCCCAGCAAGGTAAACCACAAGAGTCTTCCCTCACCTCCCTTCCAGTAGTGCTTCTTCAGCTTTGATCTTGAATGCCAGCCCAAGATACAAAGCAATATCAGTGAACTTCACCTTCACAAGGAAGTGAAGAATGAATAAGAACTCTGTAGACAGCCAAAAAACCTTCTGTAAAGGCATTGGAATTTGTGGCAAAATTATGAATGGTGGGCTGTGTTGTATGGTTAGCGCATTGGCTGGAAAGATGTCTTAGACCTCCTTTGTAAAGAGACGTGGAATGCCATTGTTGGGGTTTTGTATTCATTTGTAAGGGGACAATAGGGAAAGCCATTTTTGTAGAAGTGGGTGATGTTATCTCAGCTCTATTTTATATTTGTTTTTGTTGTTCAGTCACTAAGTTGAGTCTGACTCTTTGAAACTCCATAGACAGCAGCACGCCAGGCTTCCCTGTCCTTCACTACCTCCCGGAGTTTGCCTAAACCCATGTCCATTGAGTCAGTAATGCTATCTAACTATCTCACCCTCTGTCGCCCCCTTCTCCGCCTGCCCTTAATCTTTCCTAACATCAGGGTGTTTTCCAAAGAGTCAGCTCTTCCCATCAGGTGGCCAGAGTGCTGAAGTTGCAGCTTCAGCATCAGTCCTTCCAATGAATATTCAGGACTGATCTGCTTTAGGATGGGCTGGTAGGATTTCCTTGCACTCCCAGGGTCTCTCAAGAGTCTTCTCCAGCACCACCGTTCGAAAGCATTTTACATGGATAACACTAATGCTGAGGAGAAATGGATGCTAGACCAGAGGGAGAAAAAGCTGGGGACAAGAAGATGAATGAGGAATCCGTTCCTATAGTCTAGGACAGTTAATATGGGCCCCTGAACTTGAGGAGTGCCCGTGGACATGACGATGGATTTAGGGCTGAAAGTTCTCCAGACTCAGGGAGACTTGGCTGTTGTTTACTTGCTCTGTTGTGTCCGACTCTTTGAGACCCCATGACTGTCGCCCGCCAGGCTCCTCTGTCCATAGAATTTCCCAGGCAAAAATGCCGGAGTGGGCTGCTGTTTCCTTTCCCACCAGCTCCTCCCAACCCAGGAATCGAACCCGCGTCTCCTGCTTGGCAGGCGAATTCTTTACCGCTGAGCCAGGGAGATGCAGCTGTACTTTGTTGGGTTTCTGGGCAGCAGAGGACCCGAGGCCCTGGCTCTGCGCTTTCTGGTTTGTGTGACCAGGTTTGTGGCGACTTCACTGGCACACGGGAGGTATGAGCCCCTGCCACGTGGCGTTGGAGTCTCCGCAGCACAGCTGTGAGGAAAAGTCTAATAAGAACTTTAAAATATGACCCTCAAAGACCAAGAGAGAGTAAGTGCCTGAGGAAATAAATAGAGAATCAGCGTAAAGTTGGAAATGGAAGACACAAGATGGAATCAGATTTATTTAGTCACCTGACCTTCAGCTTTCTCATGTGAAAAAATGGGTTCTAGTTAAGATTCCACATATTGTCTCTAAAGACATCTAACTCATTTTTTAGCATTTCTTTCCTTTTAAACTATTTTATTATTGTTATTTTGTTTAGTTTTATTTTTAGCCTGAGTGGAGAGGTATGTGAGATCTTAGTTCCTCAACCAGGGATCAAACCCATGGCCCCCTGCACTGGAAGTGCAGAGTCCTTAACACTGGACCACCAGGAAAGTCTCAAGACATCTAACTCCTTATAGATCAGTGACAGTTGACTATTTACCATATACCAACACTGTCATTTTGTTGTTCTTGCCTGGAGAATCCCAGGGATGGCGGAGCCCAATGGGCTGCCTTCTGTGGGGTCGCACAGAATTGGACACGACTGAAGTGACTTAGCAGCAGCAGCAGCAAGCTCCTTAGAGCAGGAAGTGAAAACTGGGGGAAATTCGAGATCATTATTTATGGACGAATGGGGCATCAGAAATCTTTCCCACGACACCCACCTCAGGCCCCCAAATCCTGGTTCTTCCTCCAGCTCCCACCTTGATGGACAGTCTTGCTTTTGTGATGTCACCACCCCAATAAGGCTCTTTCTAGCCCTTCTCAGCGACTGTCGAATGAAGCAAATCCCGGCTTTTCTGAGTGGCTTTAGCTTCACCCACCCCGAGGCCTCACACGACTTTGCTGTCGTCCCCCCCCCGCCCCTTTCCTGCACATGTCCTCTTGATGTCTGTGTTCAAACCCTTCCTATCTTTACTCAATCCAGGTTCTCCTCCTCAAATCCTCTCTTGCCGACTTCTTCACGCTCAGCCTCTCTTCCTCTCCCCCAGCAGACACTGTGCTCATCCCCTGAATTTCTGGGCCCTGAGCGCATCTCTTCTGGCGCTCACGGCCTGCGTGCTAGGTATTTGTTGACGACCCTTGATGGGTGGCAAAGTCCAAGAGCATTTTCCCTCCTCTTTTCAGTTCTTGCCAAGCCTGGGACATTTGCCTGCCCAGAGTGACCGCCTGAAAGCAGGTTTAGTGAATTAAACAGAAGCAGTGTTCTTAGGCAAGTGTATTTGGTTCAGCAGGAGAACTGGGTCTGGGGTGCTCAGACCCCCTGTCTCGTGTGCCTAGGTTTTCCTTTCTTCCCATTGTCCTTCCTCCTGTATATGCATCTCTTTGTCAGTCCTCCGGGGAATGAACTTGGGGAGGGGCCTCCTTGGTGGTCCAGTGGCTAAGAATCCACTTGCAAGGCAGGGGCACAGGCTGGCTCCTTGGCTGGGGGCCTCAATCCCACAGGCCACAGCCGAGTCCCTGTGCACCCAAATAAAGAAATATTTTTTAAAAATCTATCTACAAAAAATGCAGGAGTGGAGTTTGGTCCCTTTGAACATTTATCCTTCTCATTTCTTTGAAAGCCTGTGATGGAATGATTTACATCTTAATTTCAGAGCCCTTCATGCTATATTTTATAACTCGATATTCAATTTTTTTGCTTGGTCTTTCGTATTTAAACTATTCTCTCTTAAAAAGAAAGTGGCTCACCAGCCAAGTGTACTTACCTATGTAAATAGAATAACTTCATGTGTGAGAATTTTTAATCAAACTGTCTTGGTAGTCTGTGAACACTGGTTACACAAACAGGGAGACAAGAAAACCCACAGAAGCCCTATATCATCAAAGAAATGCCCCGTGTGCTTCTCAGTCTAATATAGCAAGAAACAGCAATTACACCATCTGAACATTTCAACTGAGGACCGTCTTAAACATGAATCAAGTATTAGGATTAATATTGCATGATTCCATTTTTTATGACTCCTTGTCTAGTTTTATGGTAGTTTTATTTCTTCAGTGGAAACATCTTCAGGTGTAATAAATTTTTACAAATATTGGAGCATTTATAAAATAAAATAAAGCAAGTTCCTTGCTTTGATGTTACCTACAATAGCGTGTCTTGACTTGTTGGGCCATAAAATAATATTAATGAGTTTGTGATTTGTCATGAAATCTTTGGGACTCAAAGAAATGAGTTTTAAGAAACAAATATGTCTTGAGCCTTCTAGAATACCTCTCCTCTTTTGTTTTAAAAAAGAGAGTAACGTATCCGTAATCGAGAGAGTTAATCAAGGTGAGTGGAAATAAAATTTCAAAGCAATGTGGGGCTCTTTCTGCTTGGGTAGCACAAAGATAATTATTTGTCATAACGGCTGTTGCCTAAGGGAATGATGGAATTAGAGAATTGTACTTTCACATAGATATGGTTTATTACTTTCTGCATTATTTTAAGCTTGTTGTTGCTCAGTCGCTAAGTAGTATCTGACTCTTTTGCAACCCTATGAACTGTAGCCCACCAGGTTCCTCTGTCCTTGGGATTTTCCAGACAAGAATACTAGAGTAGGTTGCTATTTTGTCCTCCAGGGGATCTTCCTGACTTCAGGAATTGAACCCATGTGTCTTACATTGGCAGGCAGATTCTTTACCATCTGAGAAGCTCATTTTATTTTAAGCTTGCATCAATCAGTGTGTATGTAAAGGAAAGTTTTTGTGTGTGTTTTTTTTTTTTTTCTGGAGTGAAGATAAATTTATGCACTGCTGCTGCTAAGTCACTTCAGTCATGTCTGACTCTGTGTGACCCCATAGACGGCAGCCCACCAGGCTCCGCCATCCTTGGGATTCTCCAGGCAAGAACACCTGAGTGGGTTGCCATTTCCTTCTCCAATGCATGAAAGTGAAAAGTGAAAGTGAAGTCACTCAGTCGTGGCCAAGTCTTAGAGACCCCGTGGACTGCAGCCTACCAGGCTCCTCCAGCAGCCTGGAGGATTTTCCAGGCAAGAGTACTGGAGTGGGTTGCCATTGCCTTTTCCTAATTTATGCACAATAGCCACTGTTCTATTTTTTTTAAACTTTTCAAATTTCAAGTTTAACTAAAACACCTCTGAATTCAAATACATTAACACCTGGTATTGTATTTTAGGTCTCTGTTCACTAACCAAAATTTCATTGTGTGTCCACCTTCTGAAAGACCCTGGATCAGATGAGACTTGCAGAATTTTGGTTAGCCCTCTGTCCTGGAGAAATTTACAAATTCTGAGAGAACTAACCATTTTTTAAATTCATGTACTTCCCCACTTGTCAAGGATGAAAGCCATGCCTATCATTCTTCAAGAGCTTGTACTGAAAATAGGTTATTGACTCAAATTGTGGTGGATAATGTTTTGCCATCTTATGATTTTGTAAAAGGTTTTCACTGCATGTGAATTACTCATCCTTCAGTTATAATCTCGCTGAGTGTTTGTCATCAGGATCATGGGAGGCCCCCTCTCATCCTTTTTCTTGAGAGGTTCTGGGTTGGCAGCCAGTGTGTTTACTGAACAGTGCTTCGTGGCCATTGTATAGACTCAGGGTAAAAACTACAGCATCATCTAGCTGTTGACAGGCATGCTATCTGTGTAATATATGTATTTACTCGTGTGTATTAGGAATACAGTTATACACATCTGTGTTTATTTGTCTTCATATGTATTATGCCCCTTTAGAAATATTTAATGAAATATTTGATCAGGCCTCATCAAATGAAGATATAGTATTATATTGGAAAGGGTGATAATTACATTGCACAAAAACAGTACTTATTTTTTTACATTTAGAATCTGAAAAACAGCACTCAAAAAGAAAGAAATGACCAAGGTGAACAGCCTAAAGTGAATTTATATTTATTTCTTTATTTAAGATGCTAATAGAAATATGCTTATTTGATCAAAAACCTTAGACTATGCCAAGATATAGAGTAAGAAGATATAAAAAATCAGGGATCTCAGCTAGGTGAAAACTTTTTATCAAGTAATAACATTCTAATTTAATATCATAAGGATTCATGAAATATGCGTGTTAAGCCCATGGATATAAAATTCCCTATTATTGTAATTAGGCTTCCCTGGTATCTCAGCTGGTAAAGAATTGGAAAAGACTCTGATGCTGGGAGGGATTGGGGGCAGAAGAAGGGGACAACCGAGGATGAGATGGCTGGATGGCATCACGGACTCGATGGACGTGAGTCTGAGTGAACTCCGAGAGATGGTGATGAACAGGGAGGCCTGGCGTCCTGTGATTCATGGGGTCACAAAGAGTCGGACACGACTGAGCGACTGAACTGAACTGAACTGAAAGAATCCATCTGCAATTCCGGAGACCCCAGTTTGATTCCTGGGTCGGGAAGATCCCCTGGAGAAGGGACGGGCTACCCATGCCAGTATCTGTGGGCTTCCATGGTGGCTCAGATGGTAAAGAATCTGCTTGCAGTGTAATTTAGGTAATGTCCAATCAAACTCCCAAAATGAAGATGCCCCTAACTATAGTTCACAGGTCCTTCAGAGTTTCAGAAGGTCTTTGCTACGCTGTCTCTTTGTTCACACCCTGACCCAAACTTCTCTGTGAAAAGCCAAAGTATTATACCCAGCATTTCCTCTAGCAGCTTCAAAATGTTCCTTCCTTCATTTACTTAGAAACCATTATGACTGACTGTTTAGATAAGGTGGCCCCGTTATCTGCAAAACTGACCTTACAAAAGAGCTGATTTGATTAAATGGCTTCAGGTGGTAGTCAATAAATAATCTTGGTGCTGAGGAAACCGTCTTCGGCCAGCCCTTGGAGGAAGGGTTGTTTCAAATAACAGATCAAAACTTTTCTCTCTCTTTGTTCCTTTCCACCCTCATATCCACATCTTCACTGTTTAATTAAGAGAAGACAGAAATGGGGATTTTTCCCGGGGCCTCAGTGGTAAAGAAGCCACTTGCCAGTGCAGGGGACACAGGTCCAACCCCTGGTCCTGGAAGACCCCACACGCCGCGGAGCAACTAAGCCCATGCACCACGGTTACTGAGCCTGTGCCCTGGAGCCCGGGAGCTGCAACTGCTGAGGACCAAGCGCCCTAGAGCCCCTGGTCCATGATAAAAGACGCCGGCACAGTGAGAAACCCACATACCGCAAATGCAGAATAGCCCCTGCTCACCGCAGCTAGAGAAAAGCCTGTCCAGCAATGAAGACCCAACACAGCCAATAAATAAATGAAACGGAATAATGGAATAAATAAAAATTTTAGAGGCCACCAATACTCCATATCTGTAATAAAAAGTAAAACCAAAGCCAACAACAAGGTTCTTGAGTGTGCACGTGTTCCTTGTTTCTTTTATAGACGTGAATGAAAGTATAAGAGGCCCCTCGTCAGTCGTTCTTAAGCTTGCATATCAGAATCTGTGTGCACACACCGACTGCTGGGCCCACCCCCCGGAGATTCTGATTCAGCCATCTGGGTGGGACCTGAGTGTGCAGATCTCGGCACCCGTGGGTGACGCGGCTGCCGCAGCCCCTAGCCCACACTTGAGAATCACTGATGACTGCTTGCTGGTTCTGGGCTCCACTTGGAAACAGTCAGTTTTTTCTAGTGTTTTAAAAACAGTCACAGTTTTTGTTCCATCACTAAGTCGTGTCTGACTCTGCAACCCCCTGGACTGCAGCCTGCCTGGCTCTTCTGTCCATGGGATTCTCCAGGCAAGAAGACTGGAGCAGCTTGCCATGCCCTCCTCCAGGGGATCTTCCTGATTCAGGGACTGAACCCCCGTCTCCTGAATTGCAGGTGGAGTTTTTATTGCTGAGCCACTCAGGGAGCCTGCAATCAAGAAATATATTCAATATTAGGCAATAACCTATAAGGAAAAGGAATCTGGGAAAGGTTATACATATATATAAGTATAACTGAATCACTGTCCTGATACCTGAAACTTACATGATATTGTAAATCTACTATACCTCAATTAAAAAAAAAAAAAAAGAACAGTAATGCTCTCTTAAAGGAAGATTTTTCATTGCTTCATTCCAAAAGGGAATAACATAAATGCTTTTCATGCATTTTATTTACTTTTGTGATGTTGATCTAGGTTGCCAGATAAAATATAGGACACCCAGTTAAATTTGACTTGAAGATAAACAGTGAATAGCTTTTCAGTGTTAGTATGTCCCATGGATAGATTTGCTAAATTTAGAAACCCTACATTGAGTCATGAAAACTCAGATCATGGCCTATTGTTTTGTCCTGAAGTATAATCTTTCCAATTAAGCAAATTACCATCTGAGCTGAAAAATGTATATAGTTTATAATGATATTAAAATGTCCATAATATATGAAAGTATAAATAAAATCTGAGGTCATTTTGCATTTTAAATAATAATGCTGCAAATTTGAGATGATCGCTTTTGGTTAATTATGAGGTTTCATTTTATTCCTTAAATGCCTTTTAAAAATGATTCTCTCTAAATTAAGGCAAGTGCTACAGTGGTAAACTAGCAAATTTGCTTCACTTTACCTAGAGAGGTTTAGAACATGCTGTAGCTTTGTATTGAATAAATAGAATGAGAAAAACAATGGGTACACAGGAAAGTCAGAGATGAGATCAGCTATAAATACAAGGCAATGTAGACTTTGAGGAAGCCAGTGGTCTCCATTTTCTAACTCAGAAAGAGGATTTCCAGGGATCAAGGCTGCACATTTGGTAAATATTAGACTTCAGAAACTCAATGTTGAATTGGGGCTCCTTGATCACCATTGAGCTGATGGATGACAATCTAAGAACAAAGGTGTTGCCCATGTGGATTTCAAATGATGATTGAGTGGAAGACCCTGTTTCAAATTGATGCATAACTTCTAATAACACTGGTTGGCGTTTTAGGAGTTAAACAGCATCAGATCTAGGATTTCTCAAATGTATTCGAATTCTCCGGCAAAGCTCATGTTTTCATCTTCTCTTCCATGCAAAAGAAACTTTCTAGTAGTCAGAAATTGATTGCAGTTCTGGCAGGCACCCATGTGCTTCTTAATCATCAAAAGAGAATGAATTGTTAGACAAGTGGCCATGGATTTGAGAGATTTCATTAATATTTTTTACTGCAACATGATTCCTTTAATTGTCTTGTCAGACAATTAAAACATGACAAAGACATGTTCATCCATCTTTCCAGCACAGAGTCCACAGTATGTTATGTTCCTTTTGGCACAAAAGCAAATAACTGAGTGCAGTATTCACCACTTTAAAATATATCTCTGGCTTCTTCCCTCTATAGTGCTTAAGGTTGATATAGCTTTTATTTTTACGGAGTGCAAATTTGAGTTGCTCCCAGGTTGAGAAATATTTTCCATGAAGGACTATGGAAAGTAAAAGAAAAAATGATGTTGACTTAGGTATTTTGGTACTTACACATGAAAGAAAGCTTTTAGGAGATTATTCCTTAAAAAAACAAACAAACAAAAAAAAAACCAGCTTTCCAGGATTTCTTAGTAATCACAATCTAGCCTACAATTTTCGAGAAATTTTCAGGAAAAAACAAATGCTTCCAGCTTTTTGGACTGAAAGCCAAGTTGAGTGTTGTTTGGAACATCAGTCTTGAAGGAACTTTGCCACTGAGATTGCTGTAAATGAGGTGACGCTTGCCAGGCTGCTCAAGTAACACCTCAGCTAAACAAGTGTTCCTGTGTCTTTCCAACATTTTTATGAGAAAACAACCCATTTATTTCTTTGGTTGGAAAAAAAAATAGTTCTTACTGCCAATCCACTCAATAAAGAAAGCTTCGGAAGAAAATTCCTGGTGAGTAAGAAGCCAATTTCTTTCTTCCCTTTCTCCCTGAGTTCCCCGCGCTTCGGAGGAAAATTCCTGGTGAGTAAGAAGCCAATTTCTTTCTTCCCTTTCTCCCTGAGTTCCCCGCGCTTCGGAGGAAAATTCCTGGTGAGTAAGAAGCCAGTTTCTTTCTTCCCTTTCTCCCTGAGTTCCCCGCGCTTCGGAGGAAAATTCCTGGTGAGTAAGAAGCCAGTTTCTTTCTTCGCTTTCTCCCTGAGTTCCCCGCGATTTGGATTCTGCCACCACCCTCCCTGGTGGCTCAGTGGGTACTGCCTGCGTTGCTGCAGATGTGGGTTCGACCCCTGGGTCGGGTAGATTCCCTGAAGGAGGAAATGACAGCCCACTCCAGTATTCTTGCCTGGAGAATTCCATGGGCAGAGGAACCTGGTGGGCAGTAGTCCATGGGGTCACAAAGAGTTGAACACCAATTAGCAACTAAACAACAGCGTCTTCTGCTTTAAGATGTTTTATTTTATTGGTTTCTGGGTTGTCATTCTGTCTGGGTTCTTTTTCAGCTTCCCACTGCCCTTCCCCAGGTTCCTCTGCATATTTCTCCAACTCCCTGACCTCTACAAGGCTCAGAACATGTACGTTCTTCCTTTGTCTTCAAGCCCTGGGTGATATGGTTTTAACTTCCATTTATAGTTGTTTCCTATGTTTGTATCCCTAATCCAGACTTCTCCCTCTAGACTCAATTGTCCGACTAACTTCTTGACATTTTCACTTGATTCTCTCACTGGAAATAGGTAATAGGGCCCCGATAATTCCTGATATTTGATCACACACACTCCCTACCCAGCTCTTTTCAGGTGATGGATCCTATTCCTCCAGTTGCTCAAGCCATATGCCCTGGCATCAACCAAGCATGCTGAGTCGATAAGTTGTATCTGACTCTTTGCAACCCCATGGATTGTAGCCTACCAGCCTCCTCTGTCCATTGGATTTCCCAGGGAAGAATACTGGAGTGGGTTGCCATTCCCTCCTCCAGGGGATCTTCCTGACCCAGGGACTGAACCCGTGTCTCCTGAACTGGCAGGCGGGTTCTTTACCACTGAGCCACCGGGAACCACCACCGTCCATGACACCCCTCTTTTTATTTTTTCTCATTCCTTGGGCCATCCTATTGAAAGGCTCATCTCAACCGCAATCCTGGTATTTTATATTTATTTTTATTGCTTAGCATTTAGGAGCATTTAAACTCAATGCACATGAATTTGGGTGAACTCCAGGAGTTCGTGATGGACAGACAGGCCTGGCGGGCTGCAATTCATGGGGTCGCAAAGAGTCGGACATGACTGAGCGACTGAACTGAACTGAACATGCTATATATTTACTTTTCATCTCATTGCCTGTCTCTGTCGCTGGTGGCTCAGACACTAAAGAATCTGCCTACAATGCACGAGATCTGAGTTCAGTTCGTGGGTTGGGAAGATCCCCTGGAGGAGGGCATGGCAACCACTCCAGTATTCTTGCCTGGAGACTCCTTGGACACAGGGGCCTGGTGGGCTATAGTTCAAGGAGTCCCAATCAGACATAACTGCGTGACTGACACACACACACACAGCATGCTAACGTTTACTTTCTATCTCGTTGCCTGTCTCCATCCAATCAAGTAGCTCTATCAAGGCAGAGATCTTTGTTTTGTTCACTCCTCTATTCCTAGACCAAGAACAGTGCCTGATGCAGAGTAGTTGTTAAATAAATATTTATTAACAGTTAAATAGATAAATCCCAGTGAAGTAGCAAATTTATCTCTTTCAACCCCAGATACTGCAGTGGGAGAAAAAGATGGTAAAAGTTGGGAAGGATGAAGCGAGCCATCATCACAAACATAGATTAAAATGCTTCCATGGGACACTGTAGATCATACTCCACCCAGGAATTATCTAACTTTGATTAAACCAGAGAATTCTATAAAATTTCTCATACGTATTTTATTTTGTCACCATCTTTTTACAACAGGTATTTTTTCAGCGGGCATTAATATCCAAGTAGATTAGTTTTTCTGACACTTCAAGGCTGTGTGGAACAGCAATTAGGAGGAGAAAGTGCTGAAATGACAGAAACTCAGCAGATGAAATCAATAAAATTTAAAGACAACTCTGAGATGGAGCATGGATTGAGTACCATCTGCAATTAACATATCCACCCTTGTAAAGAAATCTGGCCAAGTCACAAGACTGGGAAAGCTTGCAGTGGAACCAAGATGAGAAGAAAGACGTTCTTAAGGCTGCATGCTTCCTTAATGGCTGCTCATCCTCATGACTTAATCCCCATGCATTTATTCTTTAGTGTTCTGCTCAATACACTTTATCATAGCGTTCCAGTAGTCTCAACTTTCTTGTCATACATGAGGCTCAGCTCAAAAGAGCATGTAAGATATTAAAGAGAGGATCCTGAACTGGGTATGCAGTTACTAACCCGCAGAGATTCAGGAAAGAAGGGGAAAGCACTTTCTTACAGAATGGCAACAAAATAAGACCCATGCCTGTGTGCTCAGTTGTGTCCAATTCTTTGTGACCCCATGGACTGTAGTCCCCCAGGCTCCTCGGTCCATGGGGTTTTCCAGGCAAGAATACTGGAGCGGGTTGCCATTTCCTTCCCTAGGGGATCTCTCCACCCGGGGATCACACCCAAGTCTCCTGTGTCTCCTGCATTGCAGGCAGATTGTTTACCACTGAGCTCCATGGCAAAATGCTAATCTTCATTGATAGCTAGATTAGTACCAGAACTAGGGGCTGGAGCCATATACGTTCAGTCTTATCCCGTGCTCTCCCTAGGACACTGTAGGAGTTGGTGTGAGTAAGAATATGAAAGTAGGAATGTTGGCCATTAAGTCTGAAGACTAGCGATTAGCTTTAGTTGGCACCAGGACTGTTTTTCAAAGCAAGGTAGATTAGGTTTGGAAAGGAAGCTGGGTTTACCATGGCAACAGGCCCTGTCTGCATTTCCCTGCTTCCCTGGAGATTATGTGGATTTTCCTTCTACCTATATTCCCATGGTCTCCTGCATAAGATTTCTTTCCAGAATCACTGTTTTTGGATATGAGCATGGCAAATTGTTCCGGGGTTTCAGCAGTAGAGAAAGAAAAGCTACCAAAATAAACCGTAAGGGAGGGGGCATCGTGCCTGTGAAGGCAAGAGGGTGATTGATGTTCTGTGATTCTCTGTCATCATCCTAAACTCCACCAAGGTAGTCAAGATAAAGCAATCTGGTCCAAATGACATGCATGCATTTGAACATTGTTTCCATGAGAAAGAATATCTTAGGACCAGATACTTCAGTATTTTGAATAATTCTTTAGAAGATCCATGACTTCTATCTCATCAGTAAAATAATAAGACAGGAATGTTTCTCCCAACGTTTTCATGAAGTAACCAACCATGAAGCCCAACAGGCACACGTCTTCCCATGTTTCTACCCTCTTCTCTTCATCTCACTCTATCTGTTCTTTTTTTTTTTTTTAATTATTTACTTGTTAGTTATCTGGCTGTGCTGAGTTTTCACTGGTGCGCAGGCTTTTTGCTAGCTGCAGAGCAGGGGCTGCAGAGTTGCGGCGGGCGGGCTTCTCATTGCGGTGGCTTCGGCTGCTGCAGAGCGTGGGCTTCCGAGTTGCAGCACGTGGGCTCAGCAGAGGCACCTCCCAGACTCTCGAGCACAAAATCAGTAGTGGTGGCTCCTGGGCTTAGCTGTGTGATCTTCCTGGACCAGGGATTGAACCCATGTCTGCTGCAGTGGCAAGCAGATTCTTTACCGCTGAACAACCAGGGAAGCCCAGGCTATTTGTTCTGACAGGCAAGGGGGATTACTCCCCCACTTCTCAGAAACCCTTCACTTCGTTTAACAGGTTCTTTGAAAGAATTTGGCTGTTGGAGATGATCAGTAGTGGAAAGTCTGCTCCTTAAACCGGACGTCTTTTCCTTCTCTTTCTTCGTCTCCGCCACCATCCCAGCCCTGCCACATTGCTGGGTGCTGTGCTCTGCACACAGAAGGCACTTAGCATATGCATTTTGTTGAGTATTTAGTGGCATCCATGAGGTATGTTGCTGCCATGATTGCTGCCAGTAGAGGAGGAAAAATGAGAGGGTGTTTCCAACAGCAATGTGGCAGCATCACAAAGTTCATGGATACATTTTCCTGTTGAAATATTTCTAAATTAACGCGTGACACTTCACTGGCTGTCGTTTTGAATGTAGCGATAACTTCTGAAGAAGAGAAATCACGGGACCAGACAACGCTCATTAGCCTGTGTGCTGTTATTTCCTAAGCCCTCCTTCCACGTGTGGAAACAGGCAGCCAGGGGAGATAAGGGGAGTGTTTAGAAGCGTCTTATCCTGGGTCCCGGATGAATCGCACAAGCTCAGTGTGTATTCCATGCGGGATGCTGTTCTTTCATTTTGCTCTGATGTTTTACAAAAGTGCTGCTTTAAAAACACTAATTATCTTTGCTCCAACTCTGCTTAATGAAGACTTTTCACGTTGGTGAGAGTAGAAAGAAAAGCGGCATTCGTTCACCGATTCGCCTCCTTCCTTTCAACTAGCTCCTGATGTCCGCGAATTGTAAATTTGTTTGTCCTTTTTCCCTTCTACGTTCTAGGATACTTATGCTCCTGGCCACTCTGCCTTCTCCCCTGTCATGGGCTGTATATCCACGTTTTATGATAGCTTTTCTGTTGCACTTGGGGAAAGATAAAAGAGCCTGTCCCCTGGCAGGAGGTGGGCTCATGCATCCAGCGTGACTCTGGGATGGGTCCTGCGGGGACTTGCAGTTTCTCTCTAAGACTGAGCGCTGTTTCCCACCGCTCCCACTTTCCTTGTGAACTTGCTGAAGAGCCCTGGGGGTTTGGTCTTTGCCTTGCCGGTCAGATTTGCAAGCTCAAGCAGTGTATAGTATTTTAGAAGCCACAATAGGGGGCAATCAAGAGGCTTGCCTGGTGGTCTGTGCCTTTCCTGATCACCCCTCTCCTCCTCCCAGAAGCCCGAATGTCCCTTCATCCCAGGCCTTGGCAGTCCCTCAGAGCCATCCAGGAGAATCTTGCAAACATCCCAGTTTCTGGTGTATCATTCTCCTTTTCACTGCTTCCTCCCTACCTCATAAAACTGCTGGGATCCGCAGAGATGAAGCCCAGATGCTCAGGGACAGCTGAGATGTTCCCTGATTTGGGGCTGGACAGGGAGGGGGCACCTTGTGAGTTTCAGTAATCGTGAGGAGGTGTCCTACAGCAAGACCCCTTTCTCCTCCATGACCATTCAAAGTGAGATGGTTCAACCACCCTTGAGAAGAAAAATGTAAATCCAGGATATTAAATATCTACAGCTAAGATGCTTTCATCTTCATCAAGAATATGTAAACTGCCATAGTATCTCCCTCACATTTCTAAAGAATGACCATGACCTTTGCCCTTTCTAGTGGACGGTGACTTCCTCCGGCAAGCTTGATCCATCACCTCCTCCTTCTCGCATCTCTGGCCTCCCAGATAGGATCTGCTTTTGCAACACTTTCAGCTTTTTGTGGGTTTCATTTCAAATCCAGAGCTCTCTCTGTTTTAACTGTAAGCACTGCCTGATGCATGTTCTGTCTGAAACACTCTACTGAGGAAGGCAACCTTCGGATGGTTCTTCCACATCTACGGGGGATGGATTTCCTTGCTTCCAGTCTCATGGGCTTTGTGGGGGTGCTGCTGGCATCTGGGCAGCACAGCAAATGCCCCACAAACCCCCTGGACTGAGATTTTTGTTTATTGGTTATTCAGAGCACAGAGCACGCTGGCTCAGGAGAAGCTGGCCTCTGCGGAAGTCATCCTTGTTGGGATTGCATTGAAGCTAAGATGGCTTAGAAGGACAACCGGTGAATAACAACACGCCTCTACTTTCTTTCGCGTCGCAGCTGGGAGGAATCAGCTTGTTGTACAAGCCCAGGCTGTGCTGGCCAGTTGGCGGGGAGCACTGCAGAGTGAGTGCCAGATACTTAACAGCTGTATTACTGCTTATCCATCTGTAGCAGGAACCATATGCCAAACCCCAGAGTAAGTGGGGAAGGGGATCCCTTGAAGAAGAGATTTTTCAAAGCCACACAGAAAAAGCATTTTCCCCTGTAGTGTACAGGCTTTGATCTCATCTTCTTAAGCTCCTTTATCTGTTCCCCACCCAAGCTGGACACCCCACATCCTTTAGAGTTCACGCAAAACAGGAACGGGACATTTTGCTTCGCCATCTTCAGGAAATCATCTTTTAGATAACTTGCAAAGAAACCATGCCTGTTTGCATTATTTTTTTGAAGAATCATGTAATCGTTTAATTCATAAAAAAACTTCTCATGATGTTTAAAACATTTTATCTCCATGTTTCATCTTAATATCCCATTTGGAACTGTCTTTGAAAAACACAGAGTAAGTACCTTTAGGAAATATTCCAAGGTTTTATTCGTCCTAGCAATTTCAGAAGTTCATAATTGACAGTTCAGGAACACATCCCAATAAGACCATCTAGTCCCTTTCTTCCTTTCCAAGGTCGTGGGGGATCGTGAGAACTGAACTTGGGAGACAGTCTGATCAGACATTTCATTTTATAAAAGGAGATGCCCATTTAAGTAAATGTGAATTCTAGAATGAGGACTGTTTAGAGTAAGTCAATCAGCTACAGAAATTATTTCCTGCTGGAAAAGAGAAGAAAATATTTTCCCACTCTTTTGCAAAGATCTCAAAATACAGATGGCCAGGGGCCAATGGCCGCGAGAATATGGAAGGGCTCCCTGGGTCACTGAGAGATGGCAGAGCCACCCTCCAACTCAGAACCCGGCTGCCTTCGCAGTTGGTGGTGGACCTCCCTTGCCGTCCTCAGTTCTCAGGGTAGTCCTTGGGAGGCGGCCGAAAAGCTAAATCTTCATTGTATTTCCCCCTTTATCTACTGTTCACTTTGATTTCTAGGCTCCCCTCATTACTACGAAGAGCGATATTTCACCTCTAAATATTGCTTTATTGTTTAAATAGTGTTTACTCACAAAATAGTTCATTTAAAGAGATGCCCAGTGCAGAAAACCACAATGTCCTTTGGAAACTGACCCATGCTGGATGATCAGGTCAGCCCTATTTGGAGGCATTTTTATATTATCCTAAGTATAAGTCAGGGAGCCACATGGGAGAGTCTTTGCGTGGAGCCACATTTGGAAAAGACTCCTGCCATTGAACAGCAAATGAGGATTCTAATATTTACTTTGATTTTTCAAATAGCATGGTAAGGGATCCATGTTCTAATTTTCAGCAATATTTTGTAAGAACTCTCTCCATTTTCCAATTGTTCATTCATTCTCAATTCTCCAGATTCTGAATCACCAAGAATCTAACCTTTGGCTGACATCATAGGTATTATGTATGTGTGTAGTGTATACAGCATGTGCTTATACAAATACATGTTGCTTCTTGGAAGAAAAGCTATGACAAACCTAGACAGTGTGTTACAAAGCAGAGACATCACTTTGCTAACAAAGTTCCATATAGTCAAAGCTATGGCTTTTCCAACAGTCGTGTACGGATATGAGAGTTGGACCATGGAAGAAGGCTAAAGACTGAAGAATTGATGCTTTTGGATTGTGGTGCTGGAGAAGACTCTTGAATGTCGTTTGTACAGCAAGGAGATCAAACCAGTCAGTGCTAAAGGAAAACAACCCTGAATATTCATTGGAAGGACTGATGCTGAAGCTGAAACTCCAATACTTTGGCCACCTGATATGAAGAGCCAGCACATTGGAAAAGACCATGATGCTGGGAAAGATCAAGAGCAGGAGGAGAGGATGACAGAGGTTGAGATGGTTGGATGGCATCACCGACTGATGGACATGAGTTTGAGCAAGCTCTGGGAGACAGTGAAGGACAGGGAAACCTGGCGTGCTGCAGGCAATGGGGTCACAAAGAGTTGGACATGACTGAGCAACTGAACAACAATGAATACAAATACATATATAATACACATGCAGATATGTTATTACTCATAGACATGCGTGTATACACACTTACAAAATACATATCCACTAAATACATACATATAATATTCATGAACATAGAACAATACATGCATCTACATATACAGGCAAATATATGAACATGTGCCCTTCAATTTAAGCATGCATATGTATGTTTAAAAGACTAGAAATAATCTCAGAAACACATACTTGTTGTTTATCTAAGGGTAGTGGAATTATAAGCAATTTATTTAATTTCTATTTTCATTTGTTCTCCAAAAAGTCTATAAAGCATGCCCCAAATAGCATTCCCTTGTGGCTTAGCTGGTAAAGAATCTGCCTGCAATGTGGGAGACCTGGGTTTCAATCCCTGGGTTGGGAAGATCTCCTGGAGCAGGGAAAGGCTACCCACTCCAGTGTTCTGGCCTAGAGAATTCTATGGACTGCAAAGAGTTGGACATGACTGAACGACTTTCACTGTCACTTTCAAATAGCATTATTGCATTTTGTCCTCCTCAGGAGCTGCCAGAGTTTAGAGTTTCGAGGAACAGCTTGACATGGGCAGTCTGGTCATCTCCAGTGAGGGAGGGATCCCCACCCAGGTTGTCTGGAAGAGGTTTATTGATGTAGAGGGGCAACCATGAAAACTGCAACAAGGCTACCTTGCTAATCTGCTGGGATTGCCACAAGAAAGTACCACGGATGGGGGTCTTAAACCATGACCGTTGATTTTTTTCATAGTCTGAGGTCTGGAAGTACCAGATCACAGTGCCAGCATGGCAGACTCTGGGGAGGGCTCTATCCATAGCTTACAAATGGCTGCCTTCTTGCTGTGTCCTCGTAGTAGTGGAGACTGAGAGAGAGAGAGGGAGACAGAGAAGGAAGGAGTTCTCTGGTGTCCCTTCCTTGTTATTATTTAGTTGCTCAGTCATGTCTGACTCTTTGCAACCCTACGGACTGTAGCCCACCAGGCGCCTCTGTCCATGGGATTTTCCAGGCAAGAATACTGGAGTGGGTTGCCATTCCTTTCTCCAGGGGATCTTCCTGACCCAGGAATCTAATCGAACCCGTGTCTCTTGTGTCTCCTGCATTGGCAGGCAGTTTCTTTACCACTGGACCACCTAGAAACCTCTTCTTCTATGGATTCTAATCCTATCATTGGGGCCCCACCCTCCGACCACCTCTAATCTTAATTATTTCCCTGAGACCCAGTCACAGTGAGGGTTAAGGCTTCACCATAAGAACTTGGGGGAGACACTCAGTCCCCAGCAGCGGCCATCCACTGATCTATTTCAGTAAGTATTCCAGACTGATGAAATAGCTCCGGGGAGGTTTTCAGGGACATGGGGCTTCATTTCGGTCTCCTGAGACCTGGTGGCTGCATGGCAGTGACCACACGATCCACAAAGGCATAGCTCACATGCCCTTTCAGAGTTCCTAGGGGTGAAAGGTAATATCACCCTAGAAATGGTGCAAAAAAACACACAAAAAAACCTTCCACTCAACATGCTATTTTCAATTCAGTGCAGATGATAGGAAAAAGGCATACACAGAAATTAAAAGAAAAACAAATTCAAAACAGATGTCAGGAAATACTTTGCTCCCCAGAGGAGGGGGAAAAAAAAATAGATGAGAAGAATATTTAAACAAGGCAGTTAACTGAGCTAAGACACCGGGATCATCTTTTAAAAATAGAGACTGGGCGCTGGGCTAGACGCTAAACTTAGAGTGAGAAACGTGACCTTCCGTAGATGAAAACTGACCCGGCGTGAGCTGGCCCGTGGACCATGCCCCTCTGCCCCATGGCCTTTGTCTCTCCCTGGGTGTTTGAAAGGTGTGTTCAAGTTGTGTTTATGAGACAGGAAATACAAGTTTTAGCAGGAAATAAATCTGTCCCTGCATGCACAGATGGCTGTGTATTTCATTACGTTGGGGGCCAACGGTGCCCCTTTCACCTGCGTTTCTACTTCTGATTCTCACATCGACAGAACCCCCCCAGACCAAGGTCTCATAGCTGGTTTTCTGAACGACTCCAGCTCACGTTTACAGAGCAAAATTTCCTGAGTGATTGTCGGCGGGTAAGTTCCTCACTCAGATGCGCGCTTAACAGCCTCTCTCGTTTCAAGGGCGAGGGTCACAGTGGTTGACAAGCCGAGAGGAGGTTTGGGGCCAAGACGTTTTCAGTTCATCTTAGAAATCCAAGTCTGAGGGAAGGCCGAGCAGCTTTAAGCTCCCCAGACACGTTGTTGTGGGTGTCTTCATCTCTGCCTCATCGAGTCACTCAAACAAGAGCAGAAAGTCAGACTACCATAGAAAAGAGTGAAATAATGCCGTTTGCAGCAACGTGGATGGACCTAGCGATGCTCACGTGAAGTGAAGGAAGCTGGACGGAGAAAGACGTACGAAATCACTCACGTGTGGAATCTAAAATGCGACACAAATGCGCTTATCTGTGAAACAGACTCACAGCGGAGACAACAGTCTTGCGGCTGCCAAGGGGGAGGGGAAGCGAGGAAGGGAAAGGCTGGGAGAGGGGGATGAGCAGGTGCCAACCATTATACGCGGGATGGATAAGCAACAGGTCCTCCTACTGTATCGTGCAGGGGACTATACCATATTTGCTATCTTGTAATAAACCATAATGGAAAAGAATGTGTGTGTGTGTGTGTGTGTGTGTGTGTGTGTGTAACTGAATCACCTTGCTGTACAGCAGAAACTAAGAAGACTTCTGTGGTGGCTCAGACAGTAAACTGTCTGCCTACAATGCAGGAGACCCGGGTTTGATCCCTGGGTTGGGAAGATCCCCTGGAGAAGGAAATGGCAGCCCACTCCAGTATTCTTGCCTGGAAAATCCCATGGACGGAGGATCCTGGCAGGCTACAGTCCATGGGGTCGCAAAGAGTTGGACACGACTGAGCGACTTCATTTCATTTCATTTCATAGAAACTAATAAAATATTGTAAATCAAGTATACTCCAATTAAAAAGAAAGAAATCAGGCTGCCTGATAATGATGTTTAAAATAGAGGAAAGTTTACAAAGGCCAGGTTTTGCTAAATTGCAGTATGAAACTAAAAGAAAAGTAGTCCCTGATCACCGACTCGATGGACGCGAGTCTGAGTGAACTCCGGGAGCTGGTGATGGACAGGGAGGCCTGGTGTGCTGCGATTCATGGGCTCGCAGAGTTGGACACGACTGAGCGACTGAACTGAGCTGCACTGAACTGATGTCAAGATGTCCACAGTACACTGAAAAGTCAGTGGAGTCATGACAAATATCACACAAAATGCTGTCTCCTTCACTGATTCGTTCTCAGCGTCTAGCAGAAAGCTCGCCATGGCTTTGTGCTCGGTAAGTCACGTGGAAGGAGTACACAGCCCATGCTTCCTTTGTTCAGATTGTTCCCGCCTTCCCTCTGTCATGAAGCACACTATTATTATAACCTACACTGTTAGTATTGGTTTACACACCTCTTCTGGAAGCATCTCAGATAAATGCCTGCTACCATGACCCCCGCCTTGCAAAGTCTCTCCCTCCTCTGAGCTCTCATAAACCACTGTGCACGCTATTACCATAACAATGATATTGTTCTATTGTGATGACATGTCTGTTTGTCTCTTGCCCTCAAAACAAGCTACCCCTCCTTGAGATCAGGAGAATGCGTGACTACACTGCTTATCTTTAAACCCTGGCGCATGTCCTAGCATAGAGTCCATGCCCAATAAGAGTTTATTAAACTGAAGTGACCTGGGAAATTATCTTAGTTGGGGGTTACCCCCCTAAAAAGAGCTTGATGTGAGGTCTTGGGTGCAAGTGGTCCATTTGGAGGACGATTCCAGGCCTGAGAGGGCTTCCCTGGTGGCTCAGATGGTGAAGAATCTGCCTGCAATGCAGGAGACTCAGATTCGATCCCTGGGTTGAGAAGATCTCCTGAAGAAGGAAATGGCAACCCACTCCCGTGGAGGACTGAAATAGGGGAGGAAAAAGCCAAGGGAAAAAATAATGCACCAGTAAAGAGTGTGTCTGCTGTGAGTAACTGGGGCTCAAGCCCTCTTGGGACCCCCTGGGAAATCACATCGCGTGCAGCACAGACCTGTCCTCCAAAGGGAGAGATGGTCATGCATTTGCCTACCCGTCCCTCCGTCCATGAGTAATGGCTATCCTGGGGACAGCACCGTGGCTGCCCGGCCGCCCAGACTGAGTGCCTGCCACTGATAGTAGCCTCTTTTGAGGGCTATCATTTAAAAAAAAAATGAAGAATTTACAATAGGGGCTTTACAACTGCAGGTGCAGGTGTCACACAGATAGGAGGAAGCAAGACGCCTTGCTCACTGTGTCAAAGAATACACACGAGCGTGTTTTAACATTTTCACAGGTTTCTTAAAAATAAACGTTTATATTGATTTATTCATTTGGCTGCATGGGGTTTTAGTTGCAGCTCACAGGATCTCCAGTCTTCCTTGTGGCAGGCAAACTCTTGGTTGCGGCGTGTGGGATCTAGATCCCTGACCGGGGATCCAACCCAGGCTCCATGCATTGGGAGTGCAAAGTCTTAGCCACTGGACCACCAGGGAAGTCCCCTCACAGGCTTTCTTAAACTTGAAGTGTAGTTGTTGCACAATGGGCTTCCCTGGTAGCTCAGATGGGAAAGCGTCTGCATCCCCTGGAGAAGGAAATGGCACCCCGCTCCAGTACTCCTGCCTGGAAAATCCCTTGGATGGAGGAGCCTGGTGGGCTGCAGCCCATGGGGTCGCAGAGTTGGACACGACTGAGCGACTTCACTGGCACTGTTGCGCAATATTATGTAAGTTACAACACAGAGATTCACAATTTTTTGAAGTTCTGCTTCATTTGTATTTATTGTAAAATATTGGCTATCTTCCCTGTGTTGTACGACATTTCCTTTTATTTCGTTCTCTTCGTGGCTGAGCAGTGCTCCGTAGTGGGTATCCGTCTGCTGATGCACACTCAGGTTGTTTTCATGTCTTGGCAATTGTAAATGGTGCTGTTATGAACATCGGGGTGCAGGTATCTTTTCAAATTAGTGCTTTTGTTTATTTCAGATATCTAAACAGGAGTGGAATTGCTGGGTCACATGGTAGTTCTATTTCTAATTTTTTGAGAAAGCTTTGCCCTGTTTCCCACAGTGGCTGCAATAATTTGCATTCCCACCTACAATGTGTGAGGATTCCCTTTTCGTCACATGCTTTTATGAGCTCTGACATTCATAACTGTAGACTGGTAGGGCTTTATGTTAAGTTGTAGATGTTATATAAAAAATCTGTTGCTGATATCTTTGAGAACCCTTAGATATTTACTGACTAATCCTAACCATGTCCTCTCTGGGACAGAAAATTCATTATACAGGTAGGAACTGTCTGATACAGAAACGCAAGGATTCACAATTTGTGATGGTGAGGGAAACACATTTCCTGACTTTTAACTTCAACACTGTCTGCTAAAGTGAGCAACCGTATTGAGTGGAGCAAGCACACCCTTTCCTATAAGACAAAGGGAGGGGACTTGTTGGAGATGAGCAACAACAATTATCACATGAATGGGAAACGTCTAAAAAATTCATGGCACCCCTTTGCGGCAGAATTTAATCATATTAGTTTATTTGTAGATTTTTTTCCCCCCTCAAATGATGTTTGACTTTGGAGTAAGAGGAAACTTGGTATTTTGCTTGGTAGAGAATTAATCTGATTTAAAATTTAAAGGTTGAGATGACATAAAAGAGCATCAGTGATATTTAAACAAAAGCGAGGATTTCACAAATTTGGAAAGTTGTCTAATTGGAGATATAATGCTAGTTTTTAAAAACTAACAAACTTCGTGTTTTCTGTAAAGAATATTACAACTAGTGCATGTTGGTCATCTTCAGGGTGAAGCTGAAACAAAAGTTTACATTTTGAGTAAACTGAAAGTGTTAGTCTCTCAGTCATAGCTGACTCTTTGGGACCGCAGGGATTCCCCAGGCGGGAATACTGGAGAGGGTTGCCATTCCCTTCTCCAAGGGATCTTTCTGACCCAGGGATCAAACCCAGGTCTCTTGCATTGCAGGCCGATTTTTTGCCATTTGACCCACCAGGGAAGCCTGTTTTTAGTAAGGTCACATCATATTCTGGGGAAGAATACTGTGCAATAGTGACTCACATTAGGTCACTTTGGGGTCACAAACAAATCCAATCTAATATATGATGTATAACTGAATAAGAAGACCCTATTTATGAATAGGTTGTCTCAAGAAATAAGGAATGAAAGTGCGAGGAGGTAATTCTGGAAATTCGCCTTTGAAGGTTTTTTCAGTAGTCAGCAGGGTCAGAACAGCTTTACTGGTGGGAAACTTCAATCCCATCTAATCACATTCTCAGCGGCGACCTTCTCATGGATAAACCCAAGCTGTACAAATAATGATGTACTAGGTAACAAAGATTAAAGCTATTTAGAAAAGATAAATTCCATGGTATCGGGGCAGAATAGTCAATAATTTATTTGGTCTGAAACACATTGTACATGACTGCAAAAGTCAAGTAGGGTAAACTGGGTGTGTGGGGGGGCAGTGGTTGATATTTATCCTGTTCTTAAGAGAGCAAGATGTCGGGAAGATGTTTGTAAAGCGGTATTGAGTTATTCAGATGCACCTGGAACCTGGTTCATCCTCCACTGGCAAGACCCGTTCCCCCCACCTTCTTTCATGGGCCAGAGAGAAAAAATAAATAAATAAATGATCATTGTTAAGGAATCACAGCCTCTCAGGATTAGAAGGGGGTGTTAATTTTCAAGTTTAATTGTTCATATGAGACTTAAAGCTTTTCTGTTCTATTCTTATCAGTGGTCCTTAGGTCTGTGCCTGAGTTTCAGCATCACTGAGGCATCTCAAACTTCTTCAGATGGTTTATTCTGTAGAGAGATGTGTGATTTCCTGATAGCTTTCCTAGATATTCTTAAAATGCAGTCTCAGGACCTTCCAAAAATGATCTTAAGTACAGAACATGAAATCCATCATTTAATAAATTATGCAACTCTTAATGCAGCTGAAGATCAAACTGGCTTTGGTTTGGCAGTTAGTCATATTACACTGTTGATTTATAAAAAGCTTAATCCACCTAGGACCTCACAAGGCTCATTTATGCCTGCTACCTCCAGGGCATAAATTCTTAGTTGTCATCTTGTAGAAGAAGCTTTGAAAATTGAAGATGGACTACGAATTTTGAATCCAGTGGGTAATTATTCCATCAGAGGCTTCTCTGGTGGCCAGTGCAGGCGATGAGAGTTAGATTCCTGGGTTGGAAGATATCCTGGTGTAGGAAATGGCAGCCTACTCCAGTATTCTTCGAAATCTCACGGACAGAGGAGCCTGGTGGGCTACAGTCCACGGGGTCACAGAGTCCAACGTGACTTAGCAACTAAACAACAAGTCCGTCAGATTCTAGGTAGATGCTACGGCCGTCCTGTGCCTCTTTCTGAGCTCACTGGCCCAGGACACCGAGATCCCACAGCAGGAATGTGGTGAGGGTGTATCCCTTCCCTGCCAGGGGTGCCTTTCAAACCACTGCACCTGAGTGTGTGCACAGCAGTGGTTTTCAAGAGTTTGGGGGGAGGCCGTCTTGCTCCCAAGGAGACACTGGGTAATGCCTGAAGACGCTTTTCATTGTCGTAACTGGGAGAGAGTGAATTGACCCCAGGAGGATAGAGGCCAGGATATTGCTAACACCCTACAAAGCACAAGATGGCCCCCCAACAACAAAGACAACCAGACAGCCCTAACGTCAGTAGTGCCGACTTCAGAACTCCTAATAGTGAGCATTGTCGCTATTTACAAGATCGTTCAGTGCCCTTCCGTGTGCATTGCTGAGCAAGGGAGCTGGATTGAGTTGTTCTCCTCGAGGTTTAGTCGCTGAAACAACCAATCCTGATCCATGGAGTGCAGAATGTATTGAGGAAAAACACAATCATGCCTAGAAGCACGTTTATCGCTATATTTCCTGACACATTTAACAAGAAGAGCTGTGACAATTTCTTCTGGGAGGTTAGGTGTCAGAAGTTCATTACATTAGACTCACAGTTACACCCACGTAAGTAAGAAAATGTGAATCCAAATGCGAATCTTGAGGGCCACTTTCTACAATGTGGACCGTAGGTACTAGGGCTTATAGCATTCAAGCTGATGCAAGCTGTTAATCCTTTTAGTTAGGTTACGTTCGTTGCAATTCCAGGAAGATAAAGATTTATGCAAGGCTCTACTGCATTTTAAAATATATATATATTTTGCAATCTCAGTACTCAGATTGTGTGACCTATACCTTGTACTCAATTGCTACATCATGTCTGACCCTTTGCAACACCATAGACTGTAGCCCACCAGGTTCCTCTGTCCAAGGGATTCTCCAGGCAAGAATACTGGAGTGGGTCACCATTTCCTCCTCCAGGGGATCTTCCCAACCCAGGGGATAGAACCCAAGTCTCCTGCTTTGGGAGGTGGATTCTTTGCCACTCGAGCCACCTGGGAGGCCATCTATGTCTTAGGTAACTCCTAAAGAAAGAATATTAGTTAATTATTCAATGCAGTAATAGATTGGCCTGATTTGTAAAGTAACTTGATGTACTTTATCTTTCCCAAGTGAGGCCTATATTTATTGCAATGTGTATTTCCTCAAGTTAAAATTTTGAGATGAGCTCTCAGATACATTCATCTGGCCTGACCTCGCCCGGGGCCAGGGCCGGCGGCCGGGAGGAGCAACCCAAGGATCGGTGGCTGCAACAGGCACAGGAGGGCCTAGAGGATCTATCTCACGTTGAAGGTCAGGAACGGCGGCGGTAAGGAGATACCCCTCGTCCAAGGTAAGAAGCAGCAGCTGTGCTTTGCTGAAGCAGCCGTGAAGAGATACCCCACACCCAAGGTAAGAGAAACCCAAGTAAGATGATAGGTGGTGCAAGAGGGCATCAGAGGGCAGACATACTGAAACCATACTCACAGAAAACTAGTCAATCTAATCACACTAGGACCACAGCCTTGTCTAACTCAATGAAACCAAGCCATGCCTGCAGGGCAACCCAAGACGGGCGGGTCATGGTGGAGAGGGCTGACAGAACGTGGTCCACTGGAGAAGGGAATGGCAAGCCACTTCAGTATTCTTGCCTTGAGAACCCCATGAACNAGGCCTCTTGATGAAAGTGAAAGAGGAGAGTGAAAAAGTTGGCTTAAAGCTCAACATTCAGAAAACGAAGATCATGGCATCTGGTCCCATCACTTCATGGGAAATAGATGGGGAAACAGTGGAAACAGTGCCAGACTTTATTTTTTTGGGCTCCAAAATCACTGCTGATGGTGACTGCAGCCATGAAATTAGAAGACGCTTACTCCTTGGAAGAAAAGTTATGTCCAACCTAGATAGCATTTTCAAAAGCAGAGACATTACTTTGCCGACTAAGGTCCGTTTAGTCAAGGCTATGGTTTTTCCTGTGGTCATGTATGGATGTGAGTGTTGGACTGTGAAGAAGGCTGAGTGCTGAAGAATTGATGCTTTTGAACTGTGGTGTTGGAGAAGACTCTTGAGAGCCTTGGACTGCGAGGAGATCCAACCAGTCCATTCTGAAGGAGGTCAGCCCTGGGATTTCTTTGGAAGGAAGGATGCTAAAGCTGAAACTCCAGTACTTCGGCCACCTCATGCACAGAGTTGACTCATTGGAAAAGACTCTGATGCTGGGAAGGATTGGGGGCAGGAGGAGAAGGGGACGACCGAGGATGAGATGGCTGGATGGCATCACGGACTCGATGGACGTGAGTCTGAGTGAGCTCCGAGAGATGGTGATGGACA
Organism: Cephalophus harveyi; assembly: GCA_006410635.1. Classification (NCBI taxonomy): domain Eukaryota; kingdom Metazoa; phylum Chordata; class Mammalia; order Artiodactyla; family Bovidae; genus Cephalophus; species Cephalophus harveyi. Next base: position 748,958 of record SJYT01017386.1, on the reverse strand, counting down.
GGGAGGCCTGGCGTGCTGCGATTTATGGGGTCGCAAAGAGTCGGACATGACTGAGCGACTGAACTGAACTGAACTGACCTCTGCTGAACGCCCTTCCTCCTGCAGGTCTCCATAACAATTCAGCTCACTGTTTTCATACTTAGCCTTTCCTGCACTGTATTAAAGCAAATGGGTCTGGGACATTGTGCTGTTCACCCTCCGCCTCTCATCGGCTACTTGAATGCTGCTGCTGCTGCTAAGTCACTTCAGTCATGTCCAACTCTGTGCGACCCCATATACGTATCAGTTAATATTGAATAAAATATTTTATTCAAAATATTGAATAAATATCAGTTAAAATATAAACATATTCAAACATGTTGCATATGAACTGTATTCATAAGTTCTTGGCCCTATGGGGAACACAGATCCAAGTTGAGTCCCAAGGGAGAAAGTCTGTCTGGTCAGAACAATTACTTGCCTATTCAGTCTATCACAGTCTTTAAGGGTTATTGAGTATGAACTATGTGAGAGTCACGAAGGTTTATTGAGCACGTGCTATGCGAGAGTCCCTGGACTGCAAGGAGATCCAACCAGTCCATCCTAAAGAAAATCAACCTGAATATTCACTGGAGGGACTGTTGCTGAAGCTAAAGCGCCAATACTTTGGCCACCTGATGCAAAGAGCTGACACACTGGGAAAGACCGTGATGCTGGGAAAGATTGAGGGCAAAAGGAAAAAGGGGCAACAGAGAATGAGATGGTTAGATAATATCCCTGGCTCAATGGACTTGAATTTGAGCAAACTCCAGGAGACAGTGGCGGTTAGAGTAGCCTGGCGGGCTCTAGTCTATGGGGTTGCAAAGAGTCAGACAAGATTTAGAGACTGATCAGTAGCAACAATTACGTGCTGTGTGCTGGTTCAAGTGCATTCCAGGTAAGAGTTCACTCCGTTCTCATGACTTCCAAGAAGGTGGGTACCATGGTGATCTCCGTTTTACAGTTCAGGCACAAAATAAATTTCTTGCCGGTCTACCCGGGGTTAGACACTGAACCCAGCGCAAAGGATGCAGATGAGGCAGTATAGTCTTCGGTCCTGTCCTTAAGGCATTGAGAATCTACAAATATGCAAGCAGGGAACACTTTACACCGTGGCGATAAAAATCAGTAGAGGCTGTAAAGGATGCTACAGGGAGGCATAACCAACTCAGACTTCAGAGTTCATTGACAACCTGCTGCTAACCTGAGGCCCGAGGATTAAGGCTCCTGAGAAGGGGCTGGGCATCACAGGGAGTGACCTGGAGAGTCTCAGCAATATAAAGAGGTCAGCATCACTGCACCACAGGGGGATAGGGGGCAGTGGCGGGAGGGGGCTGGAGAGGTGGCAGGAGCCAACATCATTGACCCATTAGACACGTTAAGGAGTTTGCACTTAACTCTCAGAGCAGTGGGGAGCCGTTGCAAAGTTTTATTTCCCATTTTAAAGATTTCAGTGGAAGAATGACACGATCGTTCCTCAGTATTTTGTAATAATCTGTAAGGGGAAAGAATCTGAAAAAAAAAAAAAAAAAGGCAGTATGTATGTGTAACTGAATCACTTTGCTGTACACCTAAAATTAACACATTGTAAGTCAACCGCAGTCCAATTAAAAAAGAGAGACATTGATGGATACTTTTGTTTATACTTAAGGAAATTGCTAAGCATAAGCAAATCTGATGTATGCATGCATGCTAAGTCTCTTTAGTCGTGTCTGACTCCTTGTGATCCCATGGACTGTAGCCCACCAGGCTCCTCTGTCCGTGGGATTCTCCAGGCAAGAATACTGGAGCGGGTTGCCCTGCCCTCCTGCAGGGGAATCATCCCAACCCAGGGACTGGACTAGTGCCTACCTGCTTTGGCAGGTGAGTTCTTGACCGCTAGCACCACCCGGGAAAACTTTGTCGTGTAAAACGTAGTATAAATTTAATTCTATCCAATGAATCGTTTCCCAGTCTGTTAAAAAATATTAAATAATAATAATAATAAACCTAGCATGCCGTTTTAGATTTTAAGAAGTATCAGATAAATCCAAATGTCCTATAAAGGCACTCTCATGGGGTCAAGACTACGTAAGGGAGGCAATAACATTCATTCAATCTATCACAAACCGACTCAATGGACATGAGTTTGAGCAAGCTGGTAGGTAACAGACATGGAGGCCTGTCGTGCTGCAGTCCATGGGGCCACAAACAGTCCGACACGACTGAGCAACTGAACTGAGCCAATCAGAAACTGAAGGATGTATTTCCTCTGCAACTTCCCTTAAGCCTAACACAGGCAATCTGCTTGAATTGTCACTAGTTTAAAATGCAAACTTCTAAAACCAAAGCTGCCCAGGTTGGCAGCAATATATTGGAGGATAAAGACATGAGCTGCTTTTTTTTTTTTTTTTAAGAAATCACTTGGAAGTTAATCCTTAGAGTTGCACATTCATGGATTAGAACACATGGTGAAAATAAAGAGTGACTAGCAAGATTTCTTGAATAGAAGCAAATTAATACGTTTTCCAAGGAGCAGTGCAGAATATGAAGAATGTTCATTGTATGGACTGTTTCAGAACACTGCCATAAAGACTGGTAAACTAACAACCTATTGTTTGACATTTGCAGGAAGGATGTTGGATGGAGTAGCTTTCCTTGGCCTCCTCGCCGTGGATCTGAGGCCTTATTTGGGCATATTGCTCTGCTCTATATGAGCAGATGCGCTGAGAAAGTAAATAAAACTCTTTCCTCCTGGTGTCTGGGTCAGGATGCAGCTCTTTTAACCTTTCCACGGGGCACAGCAAGCACTGAGTATAGTAGAATGGGCCTGCAGGTGAGACTACAGGAGCCATCTGGAGTGCAAAGGGGCAAAGGAAAGTATCTTAGTCAACTCTGCTGCCATAACAACGTGCCTTCGACGAGCACGGCGACCCACATCAGTATTCTTGCCTGGAGAATTCCATGGGCAGAGGAGCCTGGCGGGATACGGCCCGTAGGATCACAAAGAGTCAGACACTACTGAACTGACTTAGCGCGAAATACCAGGGCCTTAAGTAAGAGACCTTTATTTTTCGCAAGCTGGAAGCTGGAAGCCTGAGGGTGCCAAGTAAGGCCAGGTTCCTCCAGCCTGTACGTGGCCAGCCTCTCGCCTTGGCTTGCATGGTGGAGAGAGAGTGCTGGTCTCTTGTCCGCTTTTTATAAGGGCACGGCTTCCTTCATGGGACCCCCACTCTCACGACTGCACCTGAACCTCATCGCCTCCCAAAGGGCCCATCTCCAAATATTAAGACCATCACAATGAGGGTTAGAGCTTCAACATGTGGAGTTAGCGGGGACAGACATTCGAACCACAACAAGAAGCAAGTTCAAAAACGAGAAACAAGCTCTACTGAACTTGGGACTGCCCATCTATAGGATCTCTCCATTTTGATAAGAAACAATTCTGTTGCTTATTGTTTTGATTTTCTTTTTTCTCTCTCTAGTTTTTTTCTTTCTTATTTTATTCCTTCTCTCCTTCTTGTTGCTGGCATCAGCAATTCGCAATTAATGGACTAAAAGTTGTTCTGTTTCCGTTTTCTCTGAGGTCAAACCCATTAATGGCAATGGGCTTTAGGCAGCCCTTCATCCAACTGTAGCTTAATTTGGAATTTTCTATTTCTAATTTAGAAAAAAAGCCCTATATGCAGAAAACTGAATATGAATTAGACAATTATTTCCTATTAAAAGATGAAAGTTTAAGGAATAAAAGAATCTAGCCTGTCAAATTAGAAATGAAAGTATATATCATCTTAAATAAGTGTTGTTTCAGCTGTTTAATAGAACATACCTTGGGGTACATGAGATGTAGGTGATAATACAGTGCTAATAATTTAACTCTCCAAAATGAAAGCTTTAATTGCACCTTTAAAAAATTTGACCATCAACTACTGCAAAGATCTCCTCTAGAAGACACACATGTACATTTCTTTATGTAAGTTTGACACTGGCCAAATAATAGGTCAGTAATTAGATGCTTGGCCATTTATAAAATAGGGGAAAAAAGACATTTAAAATCATGTAGTGTGCATTAGCCCAGGAAGCATGATATGACGTTTTGCTCCTTAAATTCCTACATATTTGGCAGGTTATTTCACTTACTCTCAGTTATTGATATTGATGGAACACTCTGTATTGTAATGTGGCAGGTTATTAAATCTCAAGGCCACTCATCATAATTTATGTTGCCATAGTTTGAAATACTGCAATCAGGATTGGTACTTAAGATATTCTCGTCTGTGGGACAGGGAGGAAAGAATAGCTTTTTTCTCATTGAAAGGACTTCTTTCCCCTTCTGTCCAGGAGAGCTCTGGCTACACCAGAGCTTGGCAGGGCGTTCTGTCTCTCCCTGCATCTGACGAGGCCCTGTGCAAACTCCTCCTGTCGCTTTGCATGCATGCTCAGTCGCTTCAGCTGTGTCCAGCTCTTTGTGATCCCATGGATTGTAGTCCACCGGTCTCCTCTGTCCCTGGGATTCTCCAGGCCAGGATTCTGGATTGGGTTGCCGTGCCCTCCTCCAGGAGATCTTCCCGACCTGCGGATCAAGCCTGCATCTCCTGTGTCTCCTGCATTGCAGATGGATTCTTTACCGCTGAGCCACGGGGGAAGCCGCTTGTTGCTTTGGCTTTATTTAATTCCCTTAGCCCCATTTGCCTAAATAGTTTATCTTTCTATATACAGTCCCCATTGTTTCCTAACTGTTTTAATCACTTCCAAGTGATTCTAAAAAGAAAATAACTGTAATAAAATGCAATTATCAATTTTTAAAGAAGTAAAACTCCTTAACTCATAACTCGTGAAACAGTCTTTATTTTGGAGGCTTGTGTGACTTTATCCCAGTACAAAAAGCATCCTCATAAAGGATCATAAATAAGAAGAAATAATGAAATACTAGTTTGAGCCAAGCAGCATGGAAATAGCCAAATTCCTGGCCACGTGCCCCCTGAGACTTGCCCCTCCCACGGGTCTTCCGCTCTCAACGAATGGCAGTGCTTCTTTCCAGTTACTTCGGCCTCAGGCCCAGTTATTTGTGGTGTCTCTGCCTCTCAGAGCAAATCCTGCTGCCGTGACCTTCAGAGTCCACGACCCAAGTCTTCTCACCCGCTCTGCACGCACCGCGCTGGGCCCAGCCGCCGTGCCGCTGGCGGGACACCTCAGGCCGCCAGGCCCTTTCCTTGGCCGCCCCCTCGGCCCTCGAGATCCTCACTCATTAGCTGCGGGAGAGGATCTTTTTGTTACGGGGGCGGATTGATGCCCTCTGCTCAGTCCTGAGACCCTCGCACCAATGCAAGGAAACGACAGAGCCTCAGAACGGCAGCCTGGCGTTCTGACCTCGCCCGGCCCCCTCGAGTTCCCGCTCTTTCCTCTCCAGCCACCTGGCCCCACTCTGCTCTTCCCAGCTCAGGGCCTTGGTGGGCGCTGGTCTTCCCCCCTGGGCACGTCCTTCCCTCATTTCCCGTTAGAGCCTCTACTTCACCACTTGCTGGCTGGTTGTTACTCAGATATCTCGTCATGAGGCCTGGATGATGAGAAGCTTCCGCCCTTCCATGACATGCTGTGGACACACATAATGTGCATCGTGTATTTCTTGGTTATCTGTTTACCGCTTCCACAGCAACCGCCACAGAACGTGAGTCTGCGATGACTGAGATGTGCTTGTGATTTTTTTCATCTGTTATTATTGTTGTTATCATTTTTGATCTCTTGACCATGCCACTAGGCCTGTGGGATCTCAGTTCTGTGCGTGCATGCATGCTAAGTCGCTTCAGTTGTGTCCAACACTTTTGTGACCCCATGGACTATAGCCCATGGGCTCCTCTGTCCATGGGATTCTCCAGGCAAGAATACTGGGGTGGGCTGCCATGCCCTCCTCCAGGGGATCTTCCTGACCCAGGGATCAAAGCCGCATTTCCTGTATCTCCTGAATTGGCAGGTAGATTCTTTACCACTGAGCTACCTGGGAAGCCTAAGTATTAAGTCTTAGTAGCACAGATACAATCACCCTCAGACCAAACAACCCCTTTCTGACCACCAAGTCCTCTTTTTCCACTCTATTACTTATGTACATTAATTTTTCTCATCCTAAACTGTCTGCTTCTTTGAGGAAAGGAGCTACATACTTCTCTCCAATTCAAATCTTCCTGGGATGCTCAGTTCTAAGTTTTATCTAAGAACTTGTTTCCAGACCTGGAATAGATTGATCTCAATCATTTCCTGACTTTATCTGCTAAGAATTCACTTAATTCCTGTGAGTTTCAAGTTGACCCCACTGCAGCCTTATTACTTCATACTCTTTTGGAGTTCTTGGCTAAGTGCATACAGGGTCATAAACAAATCTTTTAATCATATACTTTTCCTGTTCCTGTTTTTATAACACATGATGAAAAATTGTTTATAAATATGGGATTTAACTATTTTTATTTCAACTGACAAGGACTGCAGGTAAGATTTCACTTTTATAAAGTCAATATTTTTGGACTCTTTTTAATATATTCATAGTATTGAGGCTTAAAAAAGTTTTCTGGGGGAAGTATCATTACATACCAGTGCTTGGAAGAATTCCTGGGGAAAATGGATGCTTTAGATCCACAGGGGATGGTGTTTGTTAGGGAGCCACCTGGTGTGGGGGGAAGAGTTCAGCCTCTGATGTTTGTTCCCAGGCTCCCCGCTCACCTAGTCCACCAGGAAGGGCAGGACTCAGCCCTGGATGGGTGGAAGCCAGGTGCTCCCTCAGCTGCCATCCAGCTGCCTGCACGCACGGCCTGAGCCGGTGGGATGTGTAAGCCATTTTGAACTAATTGTCCTTTTACCTTGTTGGAGGCGCCTCCGCAGCTGCACTCACACGTGACCTTGGACCGCGTCCTTCCTAATGGCTCTCATGCTTGGACAGAGACGGGGTATGCACAACACAAAACTGTGGTGATGCCGCTAATCCTCAGCTGCTCCACATGCCGGGAGAGGATGGGCCTTGTTAAGGTCTGTGCGAAAGCGGGGATGGAAAGCAGAAACCAGCCTCACATTTGTTTTTCTTTTTCCTATTTCTCCGTATTTAGTTTAGAACTGACAATGGACTCTTAGATATCTCAACTCATGAGTTGCTGACAGTGTAGAGCCATCACTTCTTGGCAAATAGATGGGGGGAAAGTGGAAACGGTGACAGATTTTATTTTCTTGGGCTCCAAAATCACTGCAGGCAGTGACTGGAGCCATGAAATTAAAAGGTGCTTGCTCTTTGGAAGAAGAGCTATGACAAACCCAGACAGCTTATTAAAACGCAGACATATCACTTTGCTGACAAAGGTCCATATAGTGAAAGCTATGGTTTTTCCAGTAGTCATGTATGAATGTGAGAGTTGGGCCATAAGGAAGGCCGAGCACTGAAGAATTGATGCTTTCAAACTGTGGTGCTAGAGAAGACTCTTGAGGGTCCCTTGGACAGCAAGAAGATCAAATCAGTCAATTTTAAAGGAAAACAACCCTGAATATTATTTGGAAGGACTGATGCTGAAGCTGAAACTCTAAAACTTTGGCCACCTGATGTGAAGAGACAACTCATTGGAAAAGCCCCTGATGCTGGGAAAGATTGAGGGCAGGAGGAGGGGAATGGGCAGAGAATGAGATGGTTCGATGGCATCATTGATTCAATAGATAAAAGTTTGAGCAAACTCCAGGAGATAGTGAAGGACAGAGAAACCTTACATGCTGTAGTCCATGGGATATCAAAGAGTTGGACATGACTTAGTAATTGAACAATAACAACAAAGAGCTATTTGCTAACTTTGTTTTTTAAGAAACAATGACATCTTCGCTTTGGGTAGCATCTGTTCCTGGGTACCATTCAGCGCCTACCTTCCCTGTGCCTGATAGGCGTATGACAATTCTGGATCTTGTGTAAGATAAAAGCCACCAAGCCCCTACTTTCTAGCTCCCAGCCTCTGAGGTCTATGTTAGCTCAATTGGAGAATAGTTAATAAGTTGTCAGAAAGAATTTACCCATGGATATTTCAATTATCTTTTATCATATCCCCATGAACTGTAAAGCAATAAAACACAATAAAGTCATTCTAATCTTACTTTAAATGATTTTAGAAGCAGTAGAATTCACTGGTCAACTGTGTCAGAAATCTTTTGGTGAAAAAGTGTGGATATCCTTATCTTGGTTTTTTTCAATTCATTTTTCTTGAAGCTTAGGAGTGTTATGAATGTATGTTGAAATGTAACTAAGGAATTCCATTGCCAGTTAAAAGATTCTTCAGTGGATTCACATATAAATAACCTTCAGTGAGGACATACTTGACATTCTATTTGGGGTGCTAAATACAGAAGAAACTCCACTGAAACACTAACTCCTGGGGCTAAGATGAACTTAAGTCTTTTCCACAAAGGACCAAAAAGCAGACACTAACAAGTCTAACAAACACAAACATTTAGTGAATTCGCTCATTTGTGTCCCACTTTTTGTGACCCCATGGACTGTAGCCTCCAGGCTCTTCCGTCCATGGGATTTTTCCAGGCAAGAATTCTGGAGTGAGTTGCCATTTGGTTCTCCAGGGGATCTTTCCAACCCAAGGATCGAACCCGAGTCTCCTGCACTGCAGGCAGACACTTTAGCATCTGAGCCACCACTTAAGCCACCAATCAGTTAGTTTAAGGGTAAAATGTAAAGTCTGTTTTATGAGCCCAGTGTATTTTCTTTGGCAAAACGTTTACTTATCAGACCAAAAAGCTAGGGAAATAGATTTTTCATCACAAATTATATCACCAGGTAGAATTCTATTAATATAATGAGCAACACATGAGTCAAGTGTAGAAAGAGTTAAACCAAATATAATAATTCAAAAGTATTGTTGCTTTAGATTTGGGAAAAAATAGAAATCAACCTGAATTATTCATATTTTGGAAGATATATGCTTTCAGCAAACGTAGAATACACACGTACACATATTGTGTTTTATTGCTTTATAGTTTGTAGGGATATGATAAAAGACCATTAAAATATCGTGGGTAAATTCTTTCTGATAACTTATTAAGTGGGCTCTCCTGGTGGCTCACATGGTAAAGAATCTGCCTGCGATGTAGGAGATCCGAATTTGAACCTGGGTCAGGAAGATCCCCTGGAGAAGGGAATGGCAACCCACTCCAGTATTTTTGCCTGGAGAATCTCATGGACAGAGGAGCCTGGTGGGCTACAGTCCATGGGATTGCAGAGAGTCGAATAAAAGTGAGTGACCGAGCACAGACTTATACGCATACACTTTCAGCAAATATGAAACACACACATACACGCATGCAATCAAAGCAAGCACGCATATAAAGATGCATGTACACACAGTGTACATTTGCATGCTAACTTAAGTTACTCTTATGCTCACTTTCGGTCAATAATAAATTGCAGACCAATTTTCCTTTGTTTTGAATCGACCGTATGTTTGTTCCATAGGCCCAGGCACATATGAGGGACACGCAGTAAATATTTGCTAACTTTGGCTTCACGGAATTGGATGAGCTCAGCACTGTGTATCTTGGTGGTGACGGTCAATCTCTGCAGAAATGCTCCGTCAACAAGCAAGCCGTAAAAGGCGCCAGGGGGTGCGCGGAGTTTATTGGTCTCATGGGAACAGAATATTGATCAGACAAGGTAGTGCCACTCGATAATCTTCAAACGCTGCTCAAGTAACTGGTTACTGATTTGAAGAGTACAGCAGATAATTTTTAAATAGTTTCTTCAGTGTGAAAGGAAAGCACCATAAAGCAGGTGAAGAAATATGAAGTGCTAATTCAGGTGATTTTATGGTAGAGTCATAATTCCTTTTTAAGAGAGAAACCTTGATCAGGGAGACCATCAGTGTTGGGTCTTTGCCTTTTGAAACTGTAAAAACAGATGAAGAGCAAGGCAAATGTAAAGCAAGTTACATACACACAAATGCCCCCAAAATAGGTATATTCACGGAGATTCACAGACTTTTCCTGCAGTTTTGCATTTATCAGAAAGAGTGGGGGAGTCTTGAGTTTTAACCACACAGTGGATTTGACTCTACTTAGATTTTCTTTTTTGTGTATTTAACACACTTGGTAGAGGGCATGAATGGAGAAGGCAATGGCACCCCACTCCAGTACTCTTGCCTGGAAAATTCCATGGATGGAGGAGCCTGGTGGGCTGCAGTCCATGGGGTCGCGAAGAGTCAGACACAACTGAGCGACTTCCTTTTCACTTTTCACTTTCATGCATTGGAGAAGGAAATGGCAACCCACTCCAGTGTTCTTGCCTGGAGAATCCCAGGGATGGGGGAGCCTGGTGGGCTGCCGTCTATGGGGTCGCACAGAGTCAGACACGACTGAAGTGACTTAGCAGCAGCAGCAGATTCTAAGCACAACTACACTTTTTCCTGCAGATGTAACACTTTCTGAAAAGGAAGTCCTTTTGAAGTCGAGGAAGAAAGAAGAGACCCCAGGTGAATGGTTTTTCTCTGGGGACTGATCTTACAATTGTTAGATAATATAGACCAGGTAAGGCATTTCCATAAAAACTGGGGTAGTGATGATTTTCAGCTTGCTTTGTAGAATGAAGAAAATCAACAATGCTATTTTCTGACATACAAAGACCATCCCTTTTCCCACCATTAAATTCTCTGTCCAATTTTAGAATCATTTTGGTATTTACCAGACACCAAACTACCTTCAGAAGCTCTCTACTTTCTGCGTCTCCAAACCTCTCCCGGTTTACTCTGGGTTCTGGATTTGTGCCGAGCTGCCAACTGCAGGATGAAAAAAGGAAAAAGTGAAAAAGAGTTTGTTTTTGCTTCTTTGGTTTCAATTAACATCTGCCATCTCCCTGACCTGAGTTCTGACAACACAATTGCTATGAAATATTGGTTTGAACTTAAAACCAGAAATCTTGAGTGTAGGTTTCTGCCAAATAGGTGCTAGTTAGAACCAGCTGCCTGGAGCGGAACTACTAAGTGCCTGAAGGTTGCCTCTGATCTGAGCCAGTCTCCCCAGCAGAGCCCTTTCAGAGGAGAAACTGCCAGAGTGGATTCGTCTCCAAGATGGATGAAGATTTATCTATAGCCCAATCAACGTGTCATTTCTCCTCTTGTTTAGTTTATCATTGGGTAGATCCCAAAGTTAAGCTGAAATAATGAACAATAGCTATATTTAGAAACTTAAAGCAATTATCTTGGGATTTAGATGGTGGTGGGAAGGTGTGTGCATTTGAGGGTGTGAAAGAAAAGAAATGGAATATCAATAAATCTGCAGACTACAGTCATGGAAAACATGCTTGGGGGAAGTGGCCTGAATTGTGGGTGTTTGATGCAAATTGCAAGCCGAAACAGGCTCAAATCACTCCTCAACATACCTGCGCCACAGGTGACCCTGGATCCTCAACAGCAATCAGAAGCTTAAGTAATGGAAACAGTTCTCTGTGGGTAGAATTGGCCGTGGTCATCTCATTAAGCACACAGTTCTGTTTTCAACGTAGTCATCTAATTACTCATCCAAAATTAGTGCATTCATATGCCTAATTAATTATAATTTCATTCAAACTACCCTGTTGGTAATGCTTTTGTTCTCTGTTCCAACAAATCAAGTGGCGGAGGAACATATTTGATCTGGAAATTGGTTTGGGTTGCATCTCATCATAAACATATCAAAACACTAATGAATAAAAGAGTGAGAGAGTTAATATCCATAGTAAAGATAACACCCCCTCAAATATTAACTCTTTCTAAGGAACGCCAGTTTCAAACCTTAGAGCTATTTACCTCCCAGAACCTCAGACTGAAGGTCAAGGTCGAAAGAACAAGATCTGAGTTGAGACACACCTGTTACCAAGAACGGGGTCCTGTGCACGTTCGCCAGGTGGCTAAGTGGTAAAGGATCCGAGTGCAGCGCAGGAGTGCAGGAGACCTGGGCTCCATCCCTGGGTCAGGAAGATGCCCTGGAGAAGGAAATGGCGCCCACTCCAGTATTCTCGCCTGGAGGATCCCATGGGCAGAGGAGCCTGGTGGGCTCCAGTGCGTGGGGTTTCAAAGAGTTAGGCACAACTTAGCAACCAAGCAACAACAACAACTTGTGCACGCAGGAATGCAAGTTAGTGTATAGCCCAGAAAGCCCGGGATGTGGACGGCTGTTGGGTTTCTTATGAACCCAATAGACTACACACTATTTTTTGGTCCACTGTTCATAGCTGAACCAGGTAAGATTATTCAGGAAAGATAGCCTACTGTATAGAACAGGGAACTCCACTCAGGGCTCTGGGGTAACCTAAATGGGAAGGAAATCCAAAAAGGAGAGGATGTATGTATACATACAGCTGATGCACTTTGCGGTACAGCAGAACTGAAACAACATCGCAAGGCAACTGCTGTTGTTCAAGTCGCTGAGTTGTGTCCGACTCTTTGCAACCCCACGCAGCACGCCAGGCCCCCCTGTCCTTCACCATCTCCCCGAATTTGCTCAAACTCATGTCCACTGAGTCCAGCCATCTCATCCTCTGTCGCCCGCTTCTGCTTCTCCTCTTGCCCTCAGTCTTCTCTTCTTTCCTCAGCTGGGATCTTTTCCCAGGAGTCACCTCTTTGAATCAGGTGGCCAGAGTACTGGAGCTTCAGCTTCAGCACTAGTCCTTCCAATGAAAGCAACTATACTCCAATAAAATTAATTGTAAAATAAAAAAAGATTAAATCAAAAATAAATAAGACCATCTAAAAGTTGTTTGATGGTCCATCTACACTTTTAGTGCTTTTTCCCAGAAAAGAAGTAAACAGCTGTTTCTGCGGGATTGATCATGCCCTAGTCTCTAGTCTGGGGGCTTTGAATTTTGACTCATTTAATCCTCTCAACTGACCATTGAAGTGGCCACTGTATTGGCCTCGTTTCCCAGAAGATGAGCTTGAGGCCCAGAAAGATTAGATCATGTGCCTGAAGCCACCGAAGTGGGGCAGTGAAAGCTGTTCTCGTAGGAAACCAACAGTCACGCGATCTGTTATGAGTTTTGTCCCGGAAGCATGGTACAAATAAAACACTACTGACTATGAAGATTGAATACGAAGAATATTAATAAATATTGTCTCTTTTTTCCTTTTCTTTTTTGACCATACTTGTGATCTGCACTGACTTTCAAGCTCGACCGTGGAAAAGGCGCCAGACAGATGCCCACTGCCTGCCTCAAAGTCTGTGAGCGCTAACGGGACAGTGTGTGACCTTGTCAGCCCAGCTCTCAGAAAATATAAAGCGCAGTTACTGAGGTGCGCTGCTTTGCAGTAAATTTGAATTCTCGTAGGGGATGAGAAGATGAAATGAAGAAGAGGGTGCTAGCTGCCCTCAGTCAAGTGCTCTCAGAAGGACAGGAGTTTGGGATCGCTTCTTCAGGATCAGTCACTAGTTACGAACCTGACAAATTGTCCTAATTCCTGACACACTGGGATATTTTGGTGTGGCTTAGGGCTGGCCCTGAATTACCATCTCTCCCTTTCCCTCGTGGAGTGTCCCCTACATAAGAATGAGTCCTGTTCCAAGAGCCTGTTCATAAGGCCAAAAAAGTTAGGCTGGGAACCCAGCTAACAGGCTTCCCAGGTGACTCAGCGGGTGAAGAACCTCCTGCAGGGCAGGGGACCCCAGAGATATGGGTTCAGCTCCTGGGCCGGGAGGATCCTCTGGAGGAGGGCACAGCAGCCCACTTCAGTATTCTTGCCTGGAGAGTCCCATGGACAGAGGAGCCTGGCGGGTACAGTCCATGGGGTCACAGAGAGTCGGACACGACTGAGCGACTGATCGAGCACAGCACACAGTCCTCAGCTAACACGATCGGCTGTATGGTCCTGTACAGTAATAGGTTTATGATACTTTTCACACAAATAGTACCTTAAAAAACAAACACAAAAAATAAAGAAAACATTTTTAGCCTTCCAGTAATGTACCTTGAAAAGTTCAGCAGTCCAGCACATCAGCTGGCACACGGGGGCTGGCATCGAGGGAACAGGCAGGGAGGGTCTCTGGCTGGGGGAGGGAAACAGAGCTGGAGGGCCGTCAGCGACAGGAGACGGAGGGCAAGCTGCGGGGTCGCTCACACCAGACGCCGGCGGACATGCGTTCCCATCTTTGAAAGTTCAGAACTTGAAGTTCTGTGAGTAGGGGACTTACTGACATTTGCAACTTTTCTGGGAGTAGTCAACACCGTCCAAGCAGTTTGAACGCAAGAGTTTGCTGCTTTGTGACCTGGTTAAAAAGAATGCACGCATGCATGCTAAGTCACTTCAGTCGTGTCTGACTCTGTGCGACCCTGTGGACAGCAGCCCACCAGGCTCCTCCGTCCACAGGATTCTCTAGGCAAGAATAGTGGAGTGGGTTGCTATTTGCTTTTCCAGAAAAAGAATGCAAATTGGTATAAAATCCCTGTATTTCCACGCTGGTTGGATCATTGTGGGAATAAATAGAAGGTAGCTTGGCTGGTGGCCAGAGCACTCTAAAAGGCCTGACTTCTGGGCCCAGACTGCTCCTAGTTTGCAATGTGACATGGGCGAGGCACCTAATTTCCCCGCATCTCTGTTTCTCTTTTATAATATGCACGGATGGACTGTTTTCAGGTCTGAAAAGAAATGACATGAATGACCTGGCAAAAATGATTTAACTTCAGTTGTTTTATGCACATACTAGTAATAAAAATAGAAACAATAGTGAGCACATCATAATCATGAAAAACAAGCATGAACAACAGGGATGGCTGCAGAGCAGTAAGTGAACTGAGGGCTTTGATGATATGAATGACTTTGATGATATGAATGAGATGACTCTGATGTGTAAGCGTGTAGGTACCCTTCCCTCCCTTCCTCTCTCAAAATTAGCAGCTCAATGCATTCCCTGGAGGCTTTATACACAAGAGGAGATGCTTCACTTTTAACTATACTGTAAACTATGTTTAAAAAAAAAATCTACTTTTTAAAAAACTGGGCCACTGACTCATCTTCATATTATGGTTATAAAAGGAAAAATGTAAACTCCTCAAGGGGAAGAGACACAGCCAGAGAACCCAATTACCTGGCTGAAATTGTACAAATATCAGTTCGCACACCCAGCCTCAGAACAATAGCTATTGTAATGAATTACCTTTTTCCTTGAAAGGCCTCTGCTTCTGTCCCCTGGTTTGCTATTTTCTCCGAAGGTTGCTATCCCATCTGAGCTATAAAGACAGGATGCACTGGTTTCCTTTCTTCGTCTCCACCTTTTGAATTTGGTACAAAAACTAAACCATTCATTTTCATTTTTCTCAGGAGTTTTCTTGCCTTAATGAATGTTTTTATGAGAAAGAAGGAAAGGAAAGATAAAATATGCCAAGAGACTAGAGAAAATCTTAAAGGGGACAAACAAATGTGAGAGAAGAAAGGTGAGAAGGAGAGAGAAGCGAAGCAAGGAGTCAGAAATTAGAAGGGACGAGAGGGTCCCGTCAGCGGGCCTCTGGGCTCCTCTTCTTTTATTCATTAGCTTCCACTTTCCTCTGTACCCCGCTTCCATCTTCTCCCCCTCTGTGTCTGCTTGTGCCCTTCAGAACTCAGCGGAACTAGAAAGGCTCCTTGTCTTTCTTCCCAGATCCTCTTTGAATGATGAAATAAGATCAAGTCTGTTCATAATTGCTCTGTGCTGTTCAAAAAGCATTTTCCTGAAGGGAGCTTTCTACTTTATGCATTTCAGCTATTAATGTGTATATAATATGCCTTCATTCCTAATTATTTTGTCACCATTTTGTTAACTGTCCAGGATCTACATTTGAACTAAGACACTTTAATTATCAAATTAACACAATTTCATGGCTGATATGTTCAATTTCTCACCATTGGACTTTTTAATTTTCTTTTTTCTTTTTCTTTTTTTTTTTTTATTAGCTGGCTCCTTTCTGGTCCTTTCCCCTAATCACACAAAGAGATGTCTAATACCTGGTTAACATTTATGAATACTTTCCATTAATATCCAGACATTAAGGGTTGCAAAAGAGTGCCTGTTCATGCAACATGATTTTCCTTGTAGTCTTTCTTCATTGATTTCTAACCCAGCAATGACATTTATTTATTCACAGGTTATGATCTTCAGTTCAGTTGGAAAAAGAAAAATTCTCATGGCTTTTTCTACCTCTAATTGCTTGAACTCAACAGCCTCAGGTACAAAAATAAAGGCACTTGGCTTTAATGAAAAGAAAAGGAATGCCTACAATTGTAGCTAACATTAAATTATGAAAAGAAGAGAGAGAGGTTACTTTTTTAAGTTGTCAAACACAAATGATAGAAATGAAGAAGTAACGGTGGAATAAAAGAGAAAGCAATTACAAGATCCAGAATAATGAATTTCTTAGCTTACTCATTGTGAAGTCCTTTGCGCAGTTTCTCTCATGGATTAAGGGCCGTGAACACACTGGTCCCAACCCAGGAGGACGGCAGCTTTTGTCCCGTGAGACTCAATGCTGATTCAGAGGCAAAGTAACCATAATCATTCTCAGATTCAGAAATTCATCCCCCCCCCCCTTAAAACATTTATAGTTATAGAAATCATCTTGATGACTCCGGACCGGCTGAGATGGACTCTGGACCATCTTAATAAGCATCTTTATTGGGGTATAAGTTATATACCATAAAATTGACTCTTTGAAATATATATTGGAATGACTTTTAGGAAATTGACAGAATTATGGGAAGTTTACCACAATCCAGCTTTAAAACATTTCCACCGTCCCCCAAAGAGCCTCTGTATCCATTTCCAGTCAATCCCCATTTCTGCCCTCTGGCCCCAAGCATCACTAATCTTTCTTTATATATTTGCCTTTATAGACACTTCATGTAAACAGAATCATGCAATGTGTGGTCTTTTGTGTCTGATTTCCAGCACTTACCCTCAATTTTACTGTTACAGCGGGTATTCCAACAGGTTTGGTGTAAATTATGGTCCCTCCTATTATCAGTTTTGCCGAGGTCTGCGTTATTATGTGGTGCCTTTGCTGGTTATAAAGATGAACCACATCATGCTGAAGGGAAAAGATAACTTTTTAAATGATCAAAAGAATATCACCAAGAGTAGGAAGTGAGACCAAGCGCAACTGCAAGAACGGGTTGGGTGTAAGTATAAGATGTTTATTTAAAAAGAAAAATAAGGGTAGCATTCAGTGTACATTTAGTGTGTTAGCATTTTTAGAGGGACAGCAAAGATGTAACATTGAAACGTGACTTTTTAAAAACACATTTTAATGTATTATTGCTTTTAATTTAAAAAATAAAGTTATCAGCAATTTTTCCAAAGTATCATTTTATAGTTATTGAATTTAAAATGATCTCTTCTTAATAGATGATGCTTGAGTATTTTTTTGAAACAAAGTTTCCATTTATTGAGGAATTCGACTGCTCAAAATGATTTCATACTGTCATCTTTTTTACAGATTCAGGATTATTTCTGGGGAGAAATCCTGACTGAAAGTTTGTGGAAACACATCTACAGTTTTGAAATAATTGTACAGAATATTGGGATCTTTCTTTCCAATTGCATGGGGATACAGCCCGTGTTGACCAACCCATAGTGAAGCCCAAGGTGACCAGTAAAGTGTGTGCCCTTGTGTTCATGCTTGTATTATTTAGAAAATAGATCTTATTTTTTAAAGCAGTTTTAGAATGACACAGAAATTAAAAAGATGGTCCAGAGAGTTCCCATATACCTCCTCACCCACTTTCCCCTGTTATCAACATCTTACACTAGAACTGTAGATTTTTTGCAATTAATAAGCCAATCTTGGTATGCTGGAACTAAATAAGGCCCACAGCTTATTCAGATCGCCCGAGTGTTGTTTCTTTTTTTTTTTCATTTGTTTTTGGCTGCACTGGGCTTTTGTTTTAGAGCTTTTCTAAGCTGCTGCGTGGGCTTTGCTCTTGCTGTGGCCTGCAGGCCTCTCTCCTTGCTGGGCTTTGCTCCAGCTGTGGCCTGCAGGCCCCTCTCCTTGCAGAGGACGGGCTCTAGAAGGTACAGGCATCGGTCGTCACTGCCCGTGGGTTCAGTCCTTTCAGCTCCCCGGCTCTCGAGCGGGCGTTCGACAGCTGCAGTGCGCGGGCTTAGTTGCTCCACCGCATGTGGCATCTTCCAGGACTGGGGATCGAACCTGTGTCTCCTGCATTGGCAGGGGGATTCTTAACCCCTGGACCATCACGGGAGTCCTCATTTTCACCACGTTTCCTTTTTAGTCCAGGACGCACATATCACTTCATCCGCATGTCTCCGTGGCTGTGACAGTTTCTTAGACTTGTTTTTGATGCCCTTGACAATCTCGAGAAGGACTGAGCGGATATTTTCTGGAACTCTTCTCTGTTGAAATTTGTCTAGTGTTTACCAGCCCCCTCTAAGATTTGACTGGGATAATGTGTTTTGGGGAGGAAGACCACAGAGGTAAGGGAAATCCCATTCTTATCTCAAATCAAAGGCACACGCTGGCCACATGAATTAACTCTATTGACGTCGACCTTGACCGGAGGACTGAGGTCGGAGCTCTCAGCTCTTCCCACTGGAGAGTTACTCTCCCGCTATTTCCATGCCATCCTTTTTGAGAGAAGTCACACTCCACAGCCCATATTTAAGCAGAGCGAGCTTATATACCATCTCCCTGAGTGTGGAATACCACATAGGTTATTTGCATATTTGTCTATTCTTCCTTATTTATTTCAGTTCAGTTCAGTCGCTCACTCGTGTCCGACTCTTTGCGACCCCATGAATCGCAGCACGCCAGGCCTCCCTGTTCATCACCATCTCCCGGAGTTCACTCAGACTCACGTCCATCAAGTCCGTGATGCCATCCAGCCATCTCATCCTCGGTCGTCCCCTTCTCCTCCTGCCCCCAATCCCTCCCAGCATCAGAGTCTTTTCCAATGAGTCAACTCTTCGCATGAGGTGGCCAAAGTATTGGAGTTTCAGCTTTAGCATCATTCCTTCCAAAGAAATCCCAGGGCTGATCTCCTTCAGAATGGACTGGTTGGATCTCCTTGCAGTCCCAGGGACTCTCAAGAGTCTTCTCCAACACCACAGTTCAAAAGCATCAAGTCTTCGGCGCTCAGCCTTCTTCACAGTCCAACCCTCACATCCATACATGACCACAGGAAAAACCATAGCCTTGACTAGACGGACCTTAGTTGGCAAAGTAATGTCTCTGCTTTTGAAAATGCCTTATTTATTTAGTCACTTATTTATATTATTATGAGCTCATTGATGTTTGGGTGTTTATTTTATACTCTGGGATCCCCAGATGACTCAGTCTACAAGGTCCTCCGTTGTGAAACCAACACAATACAGCGTTGTGAAAGCAGAGCTAGCGCTCAGAAGGGAAGTGTTTAATGGTGGTGCCCAGCAAACAACCCTTCTTTCTGTATCTAAAGCATGTCTACATGCCCAAAGCACGCACAGCAGGGGCTGGCGGGGATCAACCTCAGTTGACCGAGAAGCACAGTAAAATCCACGGTGAGCTCAGAGCTCCGCTCATTTGTAACTTCACTCAGTCACACGTGTGTCAATTCATTATCACATTCAAAGGGTGTTTGTGAGTGCTTTGTTTTTCATGAAATATTATTTAGTTTATTTTTTAAATTTGTATATTTAGCACAGTTAATTGACAACACTGAGTTAGTTTCAGGGAAAGGCTTTCTTGATGTCACGTGATGGTTTGCGCTCTGGGCCTTTAAAGCAGATATAGGTGGGAGATGAAGCAGTTGAAGAGATAACAAGACTCAGTAGACCTTCAGGAGGCTTCCCTGGTGGCTCGGTGGTAAAGAAGCCGCCTGCAAGGCAGAAGATGCAGGTTCCATCCCTGGATTGGGAAGATGCCCTGGAAAAGGAAATGGCAACCCTCTCCAGTATTCTTGCCTGGGAAATCCCATGGACAGAGGAGCCTGGTGGGCTTATACTCCATCGGGTTGCAAAGAGTTGGACTTAGTGACTAAAAAACAAGCAACAGGCTTTCAGGAATATAATAGGAGTTAGGTGGGGAGGATCTTTGCCCACCTTGTGGTAGAGACAGTGGTCCTGATGATTCATCACAAAGGATGAGAGCAGCGTTGGAGAACGTTTGAGGCAAAATGAAACGTATCTGCAACAAGCACAAGTGGGGCCTTTGTGGGGCTGGAAGAAGGTGGTTGTGGTGGGCTGGGCACAGCATCTCTGAGAGATGGTGGCAGAAAAGATGCTGAGGGGCAAAGAGCCAGGCCACATCCAAAAGGGTCTGAAAACCCTCTTGAAAAGCTTTGTTTCGATATTTTCTAAATAGTGCGGTTACTAGACGTCAGTGTCACGAGGTCTGGCAGCGCTGTGAGGAAGACCTGTGGGGTGTTTTGCTTGGAAAGAGAGAAATCTCTCTGTATCTATCGTCCCCTTCATTCATAGACTCCAGACTTCAATTGTGAACACAGGTGTGAACTTGACTTTCAAGGCTGGGCAATACCATCCACATCCCCGAAATAACTCAGCGACGACAGACACAGCTATTGATCAAACCACAAGTCACCTTTCGTGGGAAATAAGCCAGCCTGGGAGAGGATAACTCAAAAGAGAAGCTTGAGATGGACACAGCCCGTGGATAGCATGCTCACCTGCGGGAGGGAAGGGGAGGTGCGTTTAGAAAAGGGTTTTTAAAACTGCTGTTTTAAAGAGCTTTAAAAAGCAATTTTTAAAGCACTTTAACTTTTTGAAATGCCAACATTTTTCATTTGATCCCAAGCAGTAGGAAACAAGTGACCACCAATGTATACACCACATGTATTGAGGTGCACCAGATAAATGGCCAAACATGTCACTTTACTCTAAAATATCTCCCCCCCCAAAAAAAAAACCCAGCCTTTTAGAAAATTTTCAATGCCAACTTTTCAGGAACAAATCTACTTCAAAGAATTGTAGGAAAGTACCAGAGGCTGATTTATCACATGTGAAATGATAAACGTGCAACCCTAAATGTGTTAGTCTTATGACATTTTTTCAGACTCTATTTTAGGGTCATTCTCTATTTTTTTTGTATTATTCAAGTTTTAGGTTCTTTAAAAAATTTGGTACTTTTTTTTTGGCCAGTTGGAAGGATTAATTGCAATTGATTTCTCTGAACACTCTTTAGTGGTTAGGTCATCACTGAGCCTTTTCTCAATATAAATCCTTTAGGCCTTTTAATCACAACATGTGTTATATTCTGCACACCCTAAGGAGAAATAATCTCCTTACCAGTGCAGCCTCCATCTGCCCAGCAGGCATTGTGAGCAAAGTGAAATGAAGGAGAAGACATTCTAGGTTTCCCTTAATTAATTCCTTAATCTACTGCTGTTTGTGTTGAGAAAATCAATCACAACCTAGCTCTGGAAAAAAAAAGTTCAGCGTGGAATTCTAGTGAATTTAAGAACTGGGCTAACTACTACAAAGACCTAAGACCATCTTTATTCAAGAGTCATAGATTTCTTTATAGAGTCTTATCTACACAGCTCAGTGATTTTGGTAGATTGTCGAAAACTATAGAAGCAAATCATTTTTACTTAGATTTTACAAGTAATTACTTGTTTATATGCAAACATGAAGCTGAATCTGGCCTCTGCAGACCAACCCTAAATGAATTCCCAGAGAGAGTTTTGGGTGAAGTAGGAAAGGATAGCATTATTGTTTTGCCAGGCAAAAGGGGTCACCGCGGGCTATTGCCCTCAGAACTGTGTGTTCCAACCTGAAGGGGGTATTGAGGGAGCTTCTGAATTTAATTAATTAACTAATTTTTGGTTGTGCTGGGTCTTCAGTGCTGCCTGGGCTTTTCTCTAGTTGTGGTGAGTGGGGTCCACTCTCTGGTTGAGAAGCGGTCCGCAGGCTTCTCAGTGGGGTGGTCTCATTGCGGAGCACAGGCTCTGGGATGCATGGGTAATTAATTGCCGCTCCTGGGCTCTAGAACACAGGCTCGGTAGTTGTAGGGCATGGTCTGGGTTGCTCAAGGCATGTGGGATCTTCCTGGATCAGGGATGAGCCAGTGTTTCCTGTACTGGCTGGCAGACTTTTTACTGCTGAGCCACCAGGGAAGCCTCAGAAGTTTTACAGTGATGGTTCGAAGAGGGCGTGGTCAGCTCATGGACACGCTTCTGATTGGTTGGCGGGGAGGTAAGGAGGAGTCAGCATCTTCAACCTTCTGGTTCTGACTAGTCTGGAGTTCCAGCGCTTGTGGGCACCGTATTCTTGACTTCTCCCAGCTGGTGGGGGTTTCAGTATCTGCAAAAAGCTTAAAGATCTTGTCATGTGTATGGCATCACTGACTCAATGGACATGAGTTTGGGTAAACTCCAGGAGTTGGTGATGGCCAGGAGGCCTGGTGTGCCTCGGTCCATGGGGTCACAAAGAGTCGGACATGACTGAGCATCTGAACTGAACTGATCCCTTGAGGAGGAACAAAGACCTTGCCTCAAGAGTGCTCTATTGTTTCTTGAATGTTTCTCCCTTGTCTCAAAATTCCCTCCTTTCTCTAATTAGCAGCTGTTTCAACCTGCCTATTGGAACTCAGGAAGATAAAGGAGGCTGAATGAAACCTATTTCCTGTAATAAAGAAATGGGGGACACAGAAAGGCTTTTGGGAGCCCCACAGGGTCTGGCTCGGTATCAGTACAGCATACAAAATTCGCAAATTGTGCTTTTTATCTAACCAGGATGATGCTCTGAATTTTATCTATCAGTGTAAATGTAAAGGTTGACATATTTACATGTCTGTATACATTTATGTCATATATAAATATATACATATATATATATGTAATCAATACCAGGGGAAAAAATGAGCGATGAACAGTAGAAACATTGAACAGTATATTCAAAATTTTGTAGAGAAGTTAAGAAAAATAAATATGCTTTCAACTTTGCTGCTGCTGCTGCTAAGTCGCTTCAGTCGTGTCCGACTCTGTGCGACCCCATAGACGGCAGCCCAACAGGCTCCCCCGTCCCTGGGATTCTCCAGGCAAGAACACTGGAGTGGGTTGCCATTTCCTTCTCCATTGTGTGAAAGCGAAAAGTAAAAGTGAAGTCGCTCACTCGCGACCGACTCCTAGCGACCCCATGGACTGCAGCCTACCAGGCTCCTCCATCCATGGGATTTTCTAGGCAAGAGTACTGGAGTGGCTTGCTATTGCCTTCTCCGATGCTTTCAACTTTAAAACCTGCTAATTGATAAAAACATTCTGAGATTTTCTTCCCATGAAATAAAGCTTAGGTGACAATGAGTGAGTGTTTAGGTTAAGAATGCTCTATTAAGGCTTTAAAGAAGAGAAGATAGGAGAGCATATTTTCAAGATGGGCAGACTTTTCAGGAGTGCAGAAAAGGATGCTCCTCGATAGCTTTGGGGTTGAGGGAAGCCAAACCTAATGAACAAAAGTGCCCTTGTGAACCAGGACAAGATGGGAAATGGTGGAGCTGAAGGATCGTCACCGACAGGAGACGGAGGGCAAACTGCAATTTCATTCACACCTGATGTTGATGGAACGCACGTTTGTATCTTTGAAAATTTGTGGCTTGAAGGTTCATATGTAAGGGACTTACTGTAGTTTATTGCACTGGGTATCAGTATAGCACGGATCCAGAAACCTAGAGGGCACATTGATTTTTCAAAATAACTACTTCATAATTTTTCTCACATCTTCTTTGCTCCCAGGTGATAAATGTATTTATGGCAGAAACCTGTATTTCATCTTTGAATCTCCAAATGCCTGGCCCAGAATTTGACCGACAGATGGTTGGATGGCATCGCCGACTCAATGGACATGAGTCTGAGCCAACTCCGGGAGATGGTGAAGTACAAGGAAGCCTGGCGTGCTGCAGTCCATGGCGTCGCAAAGAGTCGGACCCGACTGAGCGACTGAACAGCAACAAAAGGTGTGACAAAAGATTCGTTGAATGGGTGCACAAACCAGGCAAATATCAAGGCAAAGTTCCAAGAACCTGAAGCCAGATGACCTTAAAGTCTCACTTACAGTCTACACTTCCCGAAGGTTATCTTTTATCCCAGACAAAGCTCGTGTGGTCTGTGATCCTGCTTTTCTCTGCATCACTCCTCCCATAATACATGCGGAACACAACCAAAAGGAGTTGAAAAATAAAATGTATCAAAACACAGATGAAGAGTCTAAAATTTGACTGACTTGATCAGCTGGATTAACTGAAACAGGCAAAATAGTAAAAACCGATACAACAGCGAAACAGCAGTTTGCTCTCCGGACCATAATTTTACTGATTCCAAAGTGCTGTAAAATAATGCTTCTCGAACTGTGGCTGAGCCTAGCAATAGCTGAAGCCATCAGTGTAAAGGCTTTTTTATTTTAATTAATAGAATATCAGTGAAGGAAGGTCAAAAGGCAGAAGCAGATCGATCGGGAGTTTAGGATTGACCCACACATACGAGTGTATTTAAAATAGTGAACAAGGGCCTACTGTATGGCATAGGGAACTCCACTCAACATTCTGTAGTAACCTAAATGGGAAAAGAATGTATAAACAAATAGAAGTATGTATATGTATAACTGAATCACTTTGCTGTACACCTGAAACTAACAAAACATTGTAAATCCACTATAGTCCAATATAAAATAAATCTAAAGGAAGAGGTAAAAGAAAATTCATGAAGCTTAATACATTCCTATATTTGTAAGTGATCGGTCACGGTCACATAGAGGGATGTTAAAAAGGCTTGAAAAACACGGATGTGGAGGAATGCTAAAATAAACGATGCTTTTAGGGTGAGAAACTTACACTTTTCTGGATAAAAAGCACAGGGGATTTTTTTCCTGATCATCTCTGGCAGACCACATCTGAGCTCTGAGAAGTCACTAGCAGACCGATGCCGTGAAATCACTGACTTGGCGTGACTATCAGCAAAGCCTCACCATATAAAAGTCACTGCCTTTCGGGTGGCATTTAAAAAAAAATGCTGTAAAACATCACTCGCTGCAGGAAGGTCAGGCTGATTCAATCCTTCACGGAGAAGCCTGTTCTGTTGAAAGATCACACGAAAAAGAAAAGCACCTTCATTCCATTCTCACCCCGCGCGGCTATGGGCTGACAGGGAGCGACTTAGCGCATCTGCTAAGTGCTTCACAGAATAACTTGGAAGCGATTGTGAGGAGCAAATTAATAGTCTGAATGCAAATTGGGACTGGAATGGCTTAACAAGAAAGTATTGACCTTTGCTGCAAAAATGTTAATTCATTGCCTTTCATTTTCTTAGAAGACCCATTTTCACATAGCTCACTACTAAACGTGTTCTGTCTGCGTTCCCTTTATGATTTCGTTGTTTATGTTAATAGTATTTAGTCAGCATACATGCACTTGCTCACTCATTCATTCATTCACCTTTATTGAATTTTGACGGTGTTCCATATTGTGTGCTTAGGTGCCAGGGAATAAGGGAGGGGGGCAGTTTCTGCCTGTTAGGAATTTTACAGTTTCGTGGGGGGAGAAAGACAAGTGGATGGGGGTTTAGAGTAGAGAGTGATACATTTCTCAATAGGATCCTATGAAAATATTGAGGAGGGATATTAAGATTAGACCAGATGTCAGGGAAAGTTACCCTGAACAGATGATGCCCAAGATGAGAATTGAAGGATGAAGTAATTTTACAGTTTCGTGGGGGGAGAAAGACAAGTGGATGGGGGTTTAGAGTAGAGAGTGATACATTTCTCAATAGGATCCTATGAAAATATTGAGGAGGGATATTAAGATTAGACCAGATGTCAGGGAAAGTTACCCTGAACAGATGATGCCGAAGATGAGAATTGAAGGATGAAGAGTTTCTAGCCATGAGAAGAAGGGGATAATTGATGGGGTTAATTGATTGATTTTTTCTGCGCTATCATGCATTTATTCACGCAGAGGAATAAGAATCGGTACAAATAATAAACATTGCTTTAAATACAGATAAATAGCTCTGGTTTCTAAAGGAAACAACTAGGTAATTCAAAGTTAAGTATTTTCTTAAGTTCCTCTTAAAAATAGAAGACTATTTTGCATAAAGTCCTATTCCACCATAACTCTTAGAGGACCTTAAGGGTAAAGCAGTGAATTCTGTATTCTAAGAAGTCACCAGAAAAACGGGAGATAGTTGATTGGATCCGAGGTGGTAGAATGGCCGAAGGAAGACTATAAAGATCAGACCATTTAGAATACATCCCATCCAAGAAGTCACCCTCATCCCATCTTCTCTCAAAGGCCAACAAGCTGGTTTCCTTGACAACAGTTTTCCTATGGTTTATCCTGTATTCTATGAGTATTTAACATCCCAAAACCTCTGTTTCATTTTATTCCTTCCCACAGGGAAGGAGGGGCCTCCCAGGTGGCTCAGTGGTATAAAAACCACCTGCAAATACAGGAGACTAGAGCTTGATCCCTGGGTCCGGAAGATCCACTGGAGGAGGAAGTGGCAGGCATTCATGCATACTAAGTCGCTCAGTAGTGTCTGACTCTTTGCAACCCCACGGACTGTAGCCCATCAAGCTCCTGTATCCACGGGATTCTCCAGGCAAGAATACTGGAGTGGGTTTAATATTCTTGCCTGGGAAATCCCATGGACAGAGGAGCCTGGCAGGCTACAACTGAGCATACAGGCAGAGAAGGAGGATAAACATTATTCTAACAGCTAACATTCCCCACCGATCGGCACATGTCTCTTTCTAACCTGTCTCCTCCTAGTCTCATGTATGAATTACATGCGTCACTGATGCTGGTTCCTTGACGGCCTTATTTCTATTCTTTCCTCACATTCAATTAGCTTGGAACTTGCAACAGAGAATGTAGAGATAATTAAATATGCCAACTCTTTACTCTCTTCCTTGCTACAATTTTGGCTGTGTTTGTACTCAGCCCCTAGTTCCATCCCTCTGGTTTCAGGGGAAAAGACATATTTTCCCTTTCACCTTCCTGACCGTTTCTATGTGCTCCCGTGGATGTGTCCTCCTCTTCTCTCTCCCTTTCTTTCTCTCTCTATTTGCTGGGCAGTTTCATCCATATGTGTGGCTTCCTATTCAATGACTGAGAACCCAGAAGCCAGGTCCAGCTAAGACTTGCCCCCCAAGTTCCCAACCTGTGTTTCCAGTTTCCTGCCAGACCTACAACCTTATTCGAAGAAGCACTAAGGCTGGAATTAGCCCTACTCTTCAACTTGAAGGCAATGGTTTTAATTACTTGAAAATCAATTCATCAACTCTCATTCATGCAATAATAAATGGTCATCAATGCCAGTGGACTCCTGAGATCCAAGGATAAGGGCCAAGCACACTTTTCAATCTCATACAATCCTCACAACAACTCGGGGTGATGGTGTGATAGCTCTCCTCATTTCTGCATTTGACACGTAAGTCACTAGTATTTCAGAGGTTAAGTTATGATTTCCTCCAGGGCAAATGTCTCTTGCTTAACACATCAGTCAGAGGTCTAACTATACTTCAAAATCCTTGCTTTTGAATATCTCATATGCTGCTTTCAAATAAAAATGCTTTTTCTTTTTCTTTTTTTTTTTAAGCATTCTGCAGTAATCTGTGTTTGCCTCATTAAAACTCCCACGGGTAAATATGTTGTTTATTCTTCTGTTTTGCCAACTAGAAACTCGAAGACAAGGAGCACGAAGAAGCTCTCAGACTGTGCGTTCACAGGGCGGCCGGCTGATCCAGGAATTAAATTCAGACACAGTCATGGGCTTCCCTGGTGGCTCAGTGGGAAAGAAGCTGCCTGCCAAGACAGGAGACGTGAGTTTGATCCCTGGGTTCGGAAGATCCCCTGGAGGAGGAAACAGCAACCCACTCCTGTTTTCTTGCCTGGGAACTCCCCTGGACAGAGGAGCCTGGTAGGCGATAGTCCACGGGGTCTCAAAAGAGTCAGACATGATTTAGCGACTGAACAGCGATGTGCATTACAGCACGTGATGAAGCAGAGCGCGTAGACTACCAAAGTCAAATCATAAAAGTCTGGCTCTTGCTTCTTAATATGTATTTGCAATTTTAAGAAAGTCTGAACATTGTCTCCAATATTGATATTAAAATATTGTTTGCCATAGTTGTCTAAACTCCTATAGAAGCAGGACCTAGCATTTCTCGAAGTCATGAATTAAACTTGCCTTTCTCTTCCTGTGTCTTAGTCATGTCCGACTCTTTTTAGCATCCTCTTTTATTTTTATTTACCTCCTATTAATTTTTAGCCTTTTTGGTATTATTTCAAAATGAGCATCCTTAGGAATTACCCTCTTTTCATACATTGTAAAGCTACCACTCATTCGTAATCTGTTATCTGTGATGACAAAATGAAATATTATTGCACAGTTCCCTTTATTCTCTAAAATGAGAGCTAACTGCTGAGACAGCTCCCATGAATAGGCAGATAACACAGGCTTCAAAGGACATAAAGAGCAAAAAGCCAACATATCAAATGCCTCACACACTTAAGCAAAGAAAGATAATTTTGTTCCTGAATCATCAGAAGGTCATGGAAGGAGGCAGCATTATGCTGATTGCTTAAGGCTGATGTAGAGAACAGATTTTACCCTTGTGGACAGAAATCTCTACTCCAGCCCTGTGAACTCTCTCATCAGGTCATGGGGAAGAAGGTTTTATCCCATGTTGTTGACAAATCAAAAAAAAAAAAAAGTATCTAAAGAAGTGATTCCAAGTGACAAAGTAAACAGGAAGAAGGTAAAATGACAAATGTTAAACTTGAATAAACTCTTGGGTGATGGATTTGAAGTCATTTATGGAAAAGTTCCTCGCTATTTTCAAAGACCAACATAAAGTGATATGATTTCTCAGTTTCCCCCAGAAGTGTCTTAGGAAACATAGGCAACAGCAAATATACGCTTCCATCAGTATTCATATTATTTTGTTCTCAAAGAAAATATTATTAAGATTCCCTGATTTATACCCTCTCCCGCCCACTGCCTCCAGAACATTCCAGACAAGTCCTGGTTGACTCTCCTTCACTTATTGTTGTTGTTGCTCACTCTCTGAGTCCCGTCTGACTCTTTGCAACCTCAGGGACCCAGGCTCCTCTGTCCTCCACTATCTCCTGGAGTTTGCTCAAGTTTGTGTTCATTGAGTTGGTGATGCTTGTTTATTGGATTTCAGCAAATGTCCTGCCACTGCTTCCTGCAGTCACAGCATTCTCAGTTTGGACTGAGAA
This sequence comes from Cephalophus harveyi, assembly GCA_006410635.1. Lineage (NCBI taxonomy): Eukaryota > Metazoa > Chordata > Mammalia > Artiodactyla > Bovidae > Cephalophus > Cephalophus harveyi. The sequence goes on along the minus strand of SJYT01017386.1, from coordinate 719,761 downwards.
TCTCTGGGTGGCTTGACTCTTGATGAGCCAGCCTGCCACAGACCACTAGCTCCTGACAGCCAGTCTCTGCAGTTGAAGGAGCGATCCCTGGAGCAGAGCTGCACTTGTGACAGGTTCTCACTAATGCATTCCAGTGCTGCTTCGTCGCTAGCTCTGGCTTTGTCTGTAAAGTATAGACACGAGGTTCTGTGCTTCCAGCCCTCCTTCTCATTTTAAAGTTGTGTCTCCCTGTCTTGACTGTGGAACTCGTGGTCTCACTGTGCTGCATGCAATACCGTGTTAGCAATTTGAAATGTGATTTGGGGAGAGGTGATAAAATCTTCCTTGAAAGTTGTTTTTGAGCCTTTTCTTGGAAATACTGAATTTAGATCCTGACCAATAAATCAGAAAGTCCCAATGTCCTGTCTGAAGTAGTTTGGGACCTAGAATTGAAGGAAAAGTTGTGGGAAATGTTATTGTACGCCCTTAGCTAATAATTGATTGAAATGTATTTTTCTAAAAGCCTTATTACTTCAAATTAAATAGAATTATAGTCATTCAATTTCACAAAACTTTTAAGTTTCTTGGAAATACTGAATTTAGATCCTGACCAATAAATCAGAAAGTCCCAATGTCCTGTCTGAAGTAGTTTGGGACCTAGAATTGAAGGAAAAGTTGTGGGAAATGTTATTGTACGCCCTTAGCTAATAATTGATTGAAATGTATTTTTCTAAAAGCCTTATTACTTCAAATTAAATAGAATTATAGTCATTCAATTTGACAAAACTTTTAAGTTTTTCCCTTTAAAAATTATCTCTAATAATTTATTGTAACTTAATATCCAAAATGTTAATCATGATGGTATGCTCTTGAAATCGCTAATACTTACATTTAGAAAACAATTATCAGCTCAACAGTTATGGTCTTTAGAAAAAAAATGTGAGCCCTTCCAAATAAAACATTATCCCACGATGCCCATACATCACAGGTTAGTGATTATTACTTTTTTAAGAGAGTTGATTCATTTGGGAATCTAATTAATGAGATAACACTATCCTTAGGATCTCCTTTGAACGTCTATAGTATTTTTTTAAAGTACTTTTTAAAGCTGTTTAAACCATTATCTCCCCTCTTTGGTCCTTCAGTGTGGTTCTGCTCTTACTAGAGAGTAAGAGGTCTTAGTTTATTGCCTCAGAATGAAGAAAGCTGACTTGATTTTGGAGGTATCTCTCTGAAGCCTGCATGACACCATTACAACAAAAGATCATCTTAAAATGCAGATATACAGTCAATTTCTAGCCTGGTGATGATGGTTTAGTAACTCAGTTGTGTCTGACTCTTGGGACCTCTGCCAGGCTCATCTGTTAATGGGATTTCCCCAGGTAAGAATATTGGAGTGGGTTACCATTTCCTTTTCCAGAGAATTTCTAGCCTAGAAAGATGAATTCACTTGAGAATTTCAAACTAGCCTTGCTGTTAGCTACTAATAGGATTTACTCACATTTCGTTCATCAAAGCAAAATCATGGTTACTGTTTATTGAGAACTATTTATGTTATAAGTGTTTCATATTTATTACCTGAGATCTATGAGACATTCCATCAGAGTAGTTGGTATTACACCTATTCCATACACGGGGAGCCAGACTGAAAGGTTTACATAACTGCTCAAAACCACAGTTAATAAATTGTTAAAATAGGAGTCAATCTCAGGATCCTGATGTTACAAAGGTCAAACTCAAAAATGCTTCTGATCACATGAACAATATTTGAGAGGTAGATAAATGGTTGTATTAGGCAGGGTTTTCCATGCAATTATGGAGGCTAGCAAATTCAAAATCTATGGAGGAGGCCAGCAATCTAGAAACTCAGGGAAAAGTTAATGCTTCAGTCTTAAATCCAAAGGCAATCAGGCGAGGAATTCCGTCTTCCCTGGGGGACCTCAGCCTTTTCTCTTAAGACCTTTAATTGGAGGAAGCCCACCCAAATTATGAAGAGCAATCCGTTTTATTCAAAGTCAATTGATTTAATGTTAATTTCATTTAAAAACTGCCTTCACAGTAAGATCTAGTAAAAGTCGCTCAGTCATGTCTGACTCTTTGCAACCCACAGACTATATAGCCTGTGGAATTCTCTAGGCCAAAACACTGGAGTGGGTGGATTTTCCCTTCTCCAGGGGATCTTCCCAACCCAACCTGCTGGGGTCCAGACCTGGTGGATCCAGGGTAATTCGAAGGGGAGATGGAGTAGGCGTCCTAGGAAAAAACGTATTTAATTACAGATATATAGAGAGATTAGAAATGGATAGTGTAGTAGGAAAATTAGTGGAGAAAAAGAGGCTGAATAACTTGGTTTACGTGGAATACCAATCACCACCTACATAGGCCACAGGCGTCTTTCCGTTCTCCTGAAGGAGAGGAGGCACTGAGGCCTCCCCGGTCCGAGCTTAGAAGCCCAGGCAAAATTAGCAGGCATGGTGAGTACCCACATTCCAGATGGGAGTTCAGCCAGAAAAATGGGGAGCAAGAAAGAAACCGACACGGGGGAATCAGTCTTTCCAGAAACTGATCCGATTTCTTTACTTTTTAGGTTTGCTTATATACTTTTTGTTACATGTAGGGATGAATACAGAGTCACGCGGGGGTCAGCAGACCTGACCCTTGTCAAAATCAGGTGCTTCACATAAATGTATAAAAAAAGGTCTTAGGGGTTTTACATCATCTTCTGGCCATGAGGCCTGCTGACATTTTATGACCCTTTCTTTCTGATAACCAAAAAACTTATTTTTTCCAAGGGTGTTTTTTCTTAAACCAGGCGCCACCCTCTGAAGGTAGCAGATAAAGTTGCATTCCTATAGGGTGAGGGTGTAGTGGGTTACAACTAAGAAAGGAATTTATTTAACCTAAGGTTAACATGATTAATCTTAAAGGTTAATACTTATTTCTCCTATATGCTAGTTATATTCATTATAAGAGCAGGGAATATGGAGATTTAGCAGCAAACATCAGCCCAACAAATGAAAACCCTTCACCAATGTTCCCCTTAAGATCTATTTAGTCTTAAGATAGTGATAAAGTTACATTTTTACATAGCAAGGACACAGTGATTTATAACAAAGTACAGTGATCTATAACAAAAGAGAAAATTCATTAACTCAAAAAGTCTAGTATTGCTAACATCAAAAACTACTATATTTCCTTTTCTATATTCCAAATACATTGATTAATATATTCCCAGGTGCCTAAGGATATGGAGGCCTGGCCGCAATCATTGACTCAACAATGAGAAAAGCCCTATGTTAATTAAGACTTTCAAAATACTCCAAACTCTCTGTGCTGTTTATGGTTGAGAGGTTGTCACACAAGCTAGTCTGTCAGCAGAGAGGTTTGACCTGAGACACCCTTGTCACACCCAGGACAGGGAATTAGCAGCAATTATTGGCACAACAAATGAAAAACCCTTCACCAATATAATTCCTAACCAACCCACTATACTAATAATTTCTAACTTCCCAAAGGAATCTGCCTTTAGTAAGTCTAAAACATCTTGTACCTCGTACGGTTGGGAGGCTGTAAACAATCACATGTGGCTGGATGAACCTGTACAGGCAGGCTAGATAACCTTCAGTGGAGTTTGTAAGTTGAAACACTCTTGTCACGCCCAGGAATTTTTATTGACTTGGAGCTGCATGTTTACTCCTTCTCCGAGAGAACTGGTGGGGAACAGCCCCCCATAAAGTCAGAGGTGTAGGTGAGAGCATGGAACAGTAAAGTAGATAGACTCTGGTTTTGGGGGTAGATGCTCAGGAACAGGGGGGTTCCTGAGGCTTGATCACGCCTTTGCGTCTGCCGAAGCCTCCTTCCTCATGACCTTTGCCGTGGGCGGAGTTCCTCACACTGGCTCCCAGCACCAACCCAGGGGTTGAACCCAAGGAATGCAGAATCTCCTGCATTGCAGGCAGATTCTTTTGAACCACAAGAGAAGCCTTGTGAGATCTAGATTGGTGTTTAACCAAATACTGGGTACCATGATCTAGTCAAGTTAACAAGTCACCACAGTGATCATTAGACAGAAATGTAGAGAAGTGTCAAGGATCTGATTGGTGATTGTCAGCTTTGGGGCCTTTCTGAGGTTCCACAATTTTGTCCTTCTACCCATATGAGGGGGAATAACACCTCAGGTGGTAGGGATGGTTATATCCAAGCCAGGTGGCATGTCCTTCAGGAGTTCACCATCAAACCAGAGACTCGTCATGGAAATCCCATTAAAGAAGAAGCTCATGAAAAAAAGAGAAAGAAAGAAACAAAAAAGTTCATGAAGCGGCTTCTTGATTCCTTTAAATAGATGATGGACACTCGCCAAAGAGTTTTGGGTTTGACCTCTTTCCTGAGGTGCAGTGGCTGACCGTTCTCAGGATAAGGAAGCAGAGATCAGAAAGGTCAATACCGTAAGCCAGCAGGCCCGAGGCTGAGCTGAGACGTGTTATCTGACTCCCAGTCCTTTTCCTGCTGCCTTGCCTTCTGCTTCTGCGTTATCAGTCCTGTGCAGTTGGGTTACTGAATAATTCTGGGCGTAAAACCAAAATCTGTCGATAAGTCTGCTCTGTACTTCTGGTGGGGTTGCAGGGCTATTTAAGCCTTCTTGACCACATAGCGACCCTCTCGTTTCAGCGACTCTCTCTGTGTTTTTATTGCATGCTAGCTTTCAAGAGAAGAACACGGGGAGTGAACAGTGAGGAAGGAAGCCCTCGAAAAGAGGAGGACCACTGTACTGACTCTGGTGTGACAGATGCTGCAATCAAGTAACCTTTGTGTCCACGATCTGACCTTGACCTCTGATGCTCCCGTGGAAGAGGGTTTTGCTTGTTCCCTGGAAACCCTTAATGAGACCCAAACCCTGCATGCATTTCAAGTATCATGTCAGTTTTCATCAAATTTGATTAATATACTTCCCCATCCTTGCTTGATCCCAAATTATTCTTTCAAGATATTGCAGCAATGGCTGGAAAACAAATAATTCTCTTTTATTCCTAACCAGATTAACTGTACCACCTGGTTTATACTCCCTTCATCTTGTTAAAGATCCCAAATCATGACCTGAAGAACAGCCATAAAATTTTACTAATAAGACTTTTAATAAACATTTTAAATTTACTTTTAAAATGAATAAGACGTTAAAAATCAAGCCAGTCTTCTGGATAAAAAGTCAGCCCCCAGCACCTTAAGAGTTTCCAGTGTAAAGATAAGATTTCAAAAACCAACTTACTTAAAAATCTGAACAGAAACTTCACACCTGCAGCTCATCTTAGAAATGTGCAAAATGCAGACACATTTTTAACAAATATAGAAATAACATCCACACATTAGAAATAGAAACTGAGAAACATGAAACCTTACAAAGTTGCAATAAACTTTAGAGATGAAAAAATTAAATGGCCCCCGAAAGAACAGATCGGTGACTTTTTATCATTCTAATGCTAAGATAAGAAGCCATTTGCTATCTTTCCTAACACATTAATTTTTACATGAAGACATTTCAAGAATTGCTTAACTGAAAATATAAATTTAAAGCATTAAAGATTTTTCTTAGGAGGGAGGCTTTTCTTTTGCAAAACTTGAATGCTGAGATTAATTGCATTAATTTTATGACATTATCCTATCTTACATTTGTTCTCTTTTCTTCTGTTTCTTAAAATCTCTCAGTCATGTCTGATTCTTTGCAATCCCATGGACTGTAGTAGTCTGCCAGGCTCCTCTGTCCATGGAATTTTCCAGGCAAGAATACTGGAGTAGCTAGCTGTACCCTTCCTGATCCAGGAATCGAACCTGGTTCTCCACATTGCAGGCAGATTCTTTATCATCTGAGCCACCAGGGAAGCCTTATTAACCCATGCCTAACCTCAAACCTCGTAACCATCACAGTGATTATTAGAGAATTATTGGGTAGCTAAGAGTCATTAGCAAGAAATAATTAGGAAGGAATATATGATCAGGTATTAAGTAGTATACTGAGGTCACTGAATGCACTAGCTGTTTAGTTGAAGAGAGGCCAGTGGAAACAATCAGGGGGAAATCAAGGTACATTCAAAATTTTCACAAAAGAAGTGAAGTATACATTGGATTCACCTGGCATCTATGGATGCAGCAGTAGTTACTTGCTTAGTGGTCTAGTGGTTCAGACTCTGCAGTTCCAGTGCAAGGGCTGGGGGTTCAATCTCTGGTCGGGGAACTAAGATTCCAGTGCCATGGCCACAACGTGAAAAATAAGATGCAGCAACTTCAAGTTTATTAGGTTTTTGGTTAAAAAAAAAAAAAGTGGAAAAAATGCTTTTTCAGTTCTTCAAAATCTTATCTGTATTCTATGGTTTGATAATGTTAACTTAAGAATTTACTATAGTCACTCAAATAAAATTTGAGGGAAAAGATGTGTAATTTTCAATACTTCTGTCACTGGCCCTGAACTTTAAAACATCAAAAATCAGCAAGTTCAATCTCTTTTTGTCACCCAAATATCGTTTATCTTGCTCCCACTTTTCATTCCCGCTGCCCCCACCCAAGGTTGGCCCCTGCACAGCTCCGAGGGCAGAGTTCGAGTGTGTTCCCCTGCATGGTGCCCTTGATGCCCCTGAGTGGACCTTCTGGAGCAATGCTGGGGCCCACCCAGATTCTTCTTCTTACCATTCCTTCCTGGGGCTCTGGCTCCTTTAAAAAAAAAAAAAAATCTGGTTACCTCCTTTCTGATGCTTTTCCATCCAAATCTACTTTCTAAACTGATGCAACAAATTATCTTCTGAACATTCTAATCTGGCTGTTCTAATTCCGTACGTCCTTCCTTTATTCATTCATCAAAAAACTACCAAGTTCCTCAATACTCACCATCTTTTCTGAGAACCATTGCACTTCTTAAACTAAGAGCCATACCTTTTTCCCTTCGTTTCAACAGATATGTGATTTTTATCTTGTCTGACCCAGGAGCACTCAGAGCCTTTCTGACATGACCTCCCACTTCGCCAGCTGCTCGGCTTTACCTGTTGGTTACCCGCCAGCACTTTTTAAGGATTTGCAGCTATTTCCTGTAAACTGGAGGTTATTTTCTGACCCTTGGCTTCAGCATGTGCTGTTTCTGCCGCCTGAAGTTTTGTTTATGTCTTTTCATCCTTCGTGGCTCACTAGAATGTCCAGCAAGCTACGGGATGGTAGGGGTTCTATCTTTTAAAATTAAAATTTCTATATACTTATTTTTAGTTTTAATTTTTAAAAACTTTTAAAGTAATTTTTTAAAAGGAGCTCTTGTTCTTTGTTCCCTGGGATGATAAAAGCGCCTAGGGGGCTTCCCTGCTGGCTCAGTGGTAAAGAATTGGCCAGTCAATGCAGGGGACAGGAGTTCAATCCCTGGTCTGGGAGGATGCCCCGTGCCACGGAGCAACTGAGCCCGTGTGGCACAGCTACTGAGCCTGGCTCTGCAGCAGGAGAGGCCATGGCAATGAGAAACCGGCTCACCACAACTAGAGAAAAGCCCACACGGCAAGGAAGACCCCGCACAGCCAAAAATCAGTCAATAAACAGCTGCTAGAACAGTGCCTGGCACGCAGTAGACACTCAGTAAATACTTGTTGAACGTCTGAATGAATGAATGAATGAAGTGAAGGCCCAGCTCAGCTCATTTCTGGACAGCACTGGGAGTTTCTTAAAGCAGACACTCCAGCGGCTAAAAGGGGTGATGCTGGGGAGGTATTTCAGGGGACACGGGGCTTCCTGTAACAGAGTGAGCAGATGGGAGCCAGGAACTTTCCCAGGAGGACTGGCCGGCGAGCTGCTCCTGAGAGAAGAAGGAAGTGGCAGATATTAGGAACCGGGGCCTTGTGCCAACCCCCAGAGAATTTTCCTTTCTTCCGCTCACTTGGTTTTACTCATCTGTGACTCAACCTCTGCTGAATCACACAAAGCACGTCTAGCCTCTCTGAGTGGGACGGACACATGCAAAATTGAACGGACACGTGAGGAAAGCGTAAAATGAAGCTGTAAGAACAATGTCAGGAAAGGCTCAAACCCATGATGAACGAAGTTCATGAAAAATGCTAGAAAAACCATAGACCTTCTTTTCTGTTTGAAGTGACAAGAACAAAGAAAGAATGGGTCCTTGGGAACTATGACATCATGTTGGCCAAAGGCAGAGAACTGTGTTTCCCAGATGGCTTTGGTGCCTTCAACTCAGAGGACGGGCTGGTCCCAAAGTGCACAGGGTCAGGCCTCTTTGGGGGAAAAAACAAAATGCAAGTCAGCTGCAAAGAATCTTTAAACAAAACTGACCAGTCCCATGCACTCAAGTCTTCATATGCATGAGAATTCTATCTGAAAGTGTTCAGTGGATATGAGTAATCTCAGAAAAACTATAAGTATAGTTTTTTTACATAGTTTTTTTTAACTATAAGTTAAAAAAAATATGGATTTTGTGAGATTTCTTTTTTTTTTTTTTGGACTGAAGAATGGCAACTAGTGCAAATCTTCTGGAATTTCCAGAAACGACAGACTTTTGTGAATTGTGGCCAAAATAGACAATTAACTCTTTTCAGCAGGTTGTCTGTGAGTATTTAGAAAAGAATCTGGTGACTGTGTGTTCGCTAAAAACACATCAAGCCAGACCAGAGAAATGTAGTATTTTTTGTTAGGGTTACTAGGCACAGATGCAGTTGACGGTTACTCTCATATTGTTGTGACTGTGATATTGGAATGCTGAAGGGACAGGAGATTTGGGGCTGAACTCAGAGGTATAACATCAGGCTGCCATTTGCTATTTAATTATCTGAGGCTGCCACGGAGTTCAGAAGTTCAACACGCTCCTGTCTCGAGATCCATCTTTCTCAAGATGTTTGTTAGTAGCTAAAATGAAGGCATAAAAAGCAGGCAGATCTACTTTAGAAAGACAAATACATCTGAGGAATATTTGATATACTGTACTGAGCACACTGTGACACTTATTATTTCTTTTGGAATATCTGGGGTGTGGAAGAAAGGCATGTTTGGGGATGTTGCATGCAATTCACCACGCTAGAGGGCCTTCCCACGTGGCTCAGTGGTAAAGAATCTGCCTGCAATGCAGGAGACCCAGGTTCTATCCCCAGATTGGGAAGATCCCATGGAGAAGGAAATGGCAACCCACTCCAGTATTCTTGCCTGGAGAATCCATGGACAGAGGAGCCTGGTGGGCTTCAGTCCATGGGGTTGAAAAAAGCTGGACATGACTGAGTGATTAAGCACAATCAACTGTGCTAGGTGACATGCGGCATCTAAGATTTCTGAAAGCTTGAAATGCTTCCGTGATGTTATAGCTCTTGGGGTGTTAATAAGATTTTTCCTTACTGTATGATGTTTCAGGGCCTAGATTTGGATCTATAAATGAGAGACCATCTTTATGACCTTTAAAACCATCGAGCCTTGCCAGATCCTTGCACACCTCTCTTTCTGTGGACTCTGTAGACGCTGGGCAGAATTGTTCTCCTCAGTCCTATTCTCTGGGTCTTTCTCGTGTGTCGTAGCTGGACTTCGGTAGGAATTTCATGAAGCGGAAATTGACAACACAGAAACAGTATTCAAATATAGGACTCGGTGGTAACCTTTTTTTAGGGTTTACTTCCTGTTAGAGAAAGACAAGCCATAGGTCCCAGTGAGGAGGCACAGTGGCGTTGGATGATTTGGGAGAAAGGAACCGACAAAATAAAAGGAAAAGCCATGGACCCTATGTCAAAGAAAGACGAGAATGCGACTTTTCGAGCAACATTTCAGCAGCAGGGAAAGCGTGTACATTGAAAGTGTTAGTGACTCAGTTGTGTCCAACTCTTTGTGATCCAGTGAACCATAGCCTGTCCGGCTCCTCTGTCCATGGGATTCTCCAGGCAAGAATACCGCAGTAACTTGCCATTTCCTCCTCCAGGGGAACTTCCTGACCCAGGGATCGAACCCAAGGTCTCCTGCATTGTAGGCAGATTCCTTACCACGGAGCCACCAGGGAAGCCCATATCCATTGGAACTGAGACCCAATTCTGGAATCACCTCCTGCCCACTTGCAACTCTAGGCTCCAGCTTTCTCATTTGGTTGATGGAGAAGACTATGTAACATCATGATAGGAATATGCGACGGGTGTAGCATTTATATCGGTTTAGAGAGTGTCGCCACATGCACTGCCGACTTATGCAATAACCGGATGAAGAGTTCTTATCTGAAGGCCTTGCAGGGAACTGTGACCAAGCTGCTCCCATGTGTTGGCTTCAGGATTGAGGCCCAGGAGTGCCAGGTGGCCCAGGCCATGCTCCTGCCCCTGCCTGAACACCACCAACCAGGTTTTTGACAGGTGACGTCCCAAACCACCAAGCTCCTTCTTTCTGAAAAGAGAAGTTTGAGAAGGCTAACTTCTTCGATGGCTCAGTGGGTAAACAATCTGCCTGCAATGCAGGAGACACAGGAAACGCGGGTTTGATCCCTGGGTCAGGAAGATCCCCTGGAGGAGGAAATGGCAACCCACTGCAGTTTTCTTTCCTGAAGAATCCCATGGGCCAAAGAGCCTGGCAGGCTACACCCTCTGGGGTCGCAAAGAATCTGATATGACTGAGCATGCATGCTTGCGTGCACACACACACACACAATATTCCTATAGGCAACTCATCCAACCATTTTTGTATCAAAAATGACATTTCTTTAACTGTTTTAACTTATTTGTGTTGGCACAGCATATTAGTAAGTCTGAAATATCGTAGCATCACAGAAGATGAAATATCACTACTGACTCATGTGTCTTCATTCTTTTCTACCTGTACCCAGTTTAAGGGTAGTCTTCCAAGAACATTTTAAGAAGCGTGACTGGCAGCTGGTTGCTGTTCCCGTCCGTTTCTCTATGACCTTGCTCGTCGAAGTTCTGACCCGCATTTTAATTTCCATCTCAAAAAAAGTGGTTGCTTCGGTACATAATGGATCCTACATTTTTTTTTTCCACTTTAAAAATCTACTAAAGTTTCAGGAAAAAAAAAAAAAATGAGTGCAGACTGTTCAGTTTTATCTAAAGCAGCAAATCTGTTCCTAGGAAGTTCAAATAGAGGCTAGCCTCTCCAGAAACAACTTTTAAATAAACTTAGAAATGGAACGATTTAGACTTTCCATTCTTGGCAAATAGTACTTTTGTTTTGGAGAAGGGGAGATAATGAAAACTTTCCAAGGAGGTCAGAGGTAGCCTCCCCTACTCTTAACTTGATCCTCCCCAACTGTGGGGCACTCTTGGCCCCATATGCACAGTTTTCAGCAAACACATTCTTAAAGATCTTTTCAACTCTCTGGTTTCAATGAATGGTGAGTGGACACATATGCTAATGAAGCATGTTTACTACCAAAGCTGATGCTGAAATAAAACGACTGGCTCGCCTGCCGTGTCCGTTGCTACCTCTATTGCTGGCGCGATCGATTGACTTCCCTGTGTGTGCTCTCTATGTTCCATTTCCCCCACCCTTTCTTCTTCTATCCCAAGGAGACAATTCACACTGACTTTACTATAATTTTTGCGCAGCCCTGCTCTGCTTCCTGGATGGCCCCCATGCTCTAAATCGTGGTTAATGTGGTAGAGATGTTCCCTTCCAGAACCCATCCCTTCAGCTCCCGATTTTTCAAAGTTCACATTTTGCCAAAGTGTTCTTTGCCTCTGATCTCAGTTCAGTTCAGTTGCTCAGTCGTGTCCAACTCTTTGCGACCCCATGGACTGTAGCACGCCAGGCCTCACTGTCCATCACCAACTCCCTGAGTTTATGCAAACTCAGGCCCATTGAGTTGGTGATGCCATCCAACCATCTCATTCTCTGTCGCCCCTTTCTCCTCCCACCTTCAGTCTTTCCCAGTATCAGGGTCTTTTCAAATGAGTCAGTTCTTTGCATCAGGTGGCCAAAGTATTGGCGTTTCAGCTTCAATACCAGTCCTTCCAATGAGTATTCAGGACAGATTTCCTTTAAGATGGACCGGTTGGATCTCCTTGGTCTCAGGTAATTGCCACTTGAAAAATGTTGCTATGAAAATTGAAAAAATAAGATCTTTCATTTCTCCACTTATTCTAAAATTTCCTGCTTCTAGAAACAAAACTTTCAGGGACAATTTTGTTTTGCTGCTGCTGCTGCTGCTAAGTCACATCAGTCGTGTCCGACTCTGTGCGACCCCAGAGGCGGCAGCCCACCAGGCTCCCCCATCCGTGGGATTCTCCAGGCGAGAACACTGGCGTGGGTTGCCAGTTCCTTCTCCAATGCATGAAAGTGAAAAGGGAAAGTAAAGTTGCTCATTCATGTCCGAATCTTTGCGACCCCATGGACTGCAGCCCACCAGGCTCCTCCGTCCATGGGAGTTTCCAGGCAAGAGGACTGGAGTGGGGGGCCGTTGCCTTCTCTGACAATTTTGTCTTAATTTCTGTTTGTTTATCGGCTGTGCTGGGTCTTCGGAGCTGCCCGGGCTTTCCTGCGGCTGCGACGGGCCGGCTGCTCTCCAGCTGCAGCGCACAGGCTTCTCTTGCGGCGAAGCACAGGCTCCAGGGCACGCGGGCCTCAGCGCTGGTGGCTTCCAGGCTCAGTAATTGTGGTGCCTGGGCTGAGTCGCTCACGGCGGGTGGAATCTTCCTGGATTCGGCACCAAACCTGTGTCTCCTACAGTGGTGGGCAGATTCTTTACTGAGCCACCAGGGAAGACCTAGGCAATATTTTTAAGCCTCAGTTGGTGAACACATTTTTTAGTTTTATCTATTTTGGAGGAAGACGAGTCACTCGCATTTCTCCGGATAGTTATGTCTCCCCCAAAACACCGAGCTTAGTTCAGTAGGAGCTTTGGGTAAATCACATGCACCTACATTTTTCAACCATATTCCATTGTTACCAGAACCCTTGGAGGAAGAGCCTGTTTTTTAAAAAAACAGAAAATTAAACTAGTTTCATTGCAAGTGTGCATAGAGTGTCCTTAAAACACGGAAACATTTTTATTGCCATTTCTTATACTTTATGGCCAATACATCTGACCAAAAATCCATCTCCAGCCAGTGTTTTTCCATCAGATGGAGACTGAGTGAATGTCCCAGCAGGCGACAGGAACCTTCTGCAGTGTGGTAGACACACACCTGAACTTCAGCTTCATTGTTCAGGCAGGAAATTACCCGATTTCCCTGCATTCTATATTTTCACTCTTTCAAAGCACATATTTAAAGTGCACCTTTATAAACGGGTATCACACGGTCTCACTTTCACAGATGACAAAGGCTTGGGGGAAGTTCATGCTTGGCTATTATTAATTTATCAAACAGCCACAGTCTCAGGCATTCTTTCAGGCAATAAACCATATTCTTTTGTTGTTGGCTCACCCTTTATTCTTATGGCCCATTAACCAGTACTAATTAAAATCAAATTTGTAAAGATGATCTAATGCCCATGTAAATAGTTTTCCAAACGAGTTAGTCATCTGAATACCCAGCACAAGGCAATGTCAGAATAAGGTTATGAATCAAACACAAGCATAGACTTTAAATGGTTGATGATTAAAATATTCTTTTTAAAGAAACTCATGACTAAGAATATGAGAGAAACATAAAAAAAAAAAAGTTTGACACAAACTTTAGCAAACTTTCCAGTTGTATACACAGCAGGATTTGTGGCTGAATGAAAATCATGCTCCCTGTTGGTGAAAGTGCAGATTACAACTTCCCGCTTCCTGATTTCCTTCTTGTTACTTGGTATTGGCATTTGGAGGAGTTGAAGGTCTCCAGACTAGTTTTTCCATCTCTCAATACTAATACCATCCAAGTGTACAAAGGCTTTACCTTGTGAGTCCTTTTACCATCCTGGGAAAAAAATTAAGATGAAACAAAATTTTAATTTATTTACTCTGATGTGGACAATTTTTAGAGTCTTTATTGAATTTGTTGTGCAGTACAACTTCTGTTGTTGATGGTCTGTTTTTTTTTTTTTTCCTGCCTAAGAGGCATGTAGGATTTGAGTTAGCTGATCATGGATCAAATCAGCATCCCATGCATTGAAACTTTGTCAAGAAATTTTGAAAGGCAAAATCTCAACCACTGGATGAGGGAAGTCCCTGACATAATTTTTGAATGTGAAAATTTTTGTGATTCTAATGAGAAGATCGCAGTTTTTAGAACCATTAATTATGATGATTTGATCCTAATTTTTCTTTCTCAAATAATCAGCAGCTTTTATTTTGAGGAGAAGCATTGAACTAAATTCCTCCTAAATGAAGGAGGTGAGACATTCTGCAGAGATCCTCTCTGGCTTGGCCGATCTGTGGCCATGGGACCGCTTGGTGAGGTGGGGAATGTCACTTGAGATGCATGTAGTCACATGACAGTGAGCACTTCTCAGGGCTGTTATGGTGCTATGATGCATTCTGCTCCCAAATGTTACTCTCATGATGCATAGCATATGGCATTTCACTGTGGGCTCCTGCAAGAAATTTTGCCAATTAGAGATCTATTTGAAGTGAGCTGCTACACCTTGATAATGGAGGAGGTTGTGTGGTTGAAAGACAGGGCCTTTCTCTCCCATATGGGTGGACTCTCCATGGCTGTGGTGGAGAGAAATGCAGACTGATTCAGATGTTTCATGGTGGTGGTGATGCAAATGCCATGGACAACATTATGGGATTTTCTAAAATGATGAATAATTCTTGGGAAAGTTCAGGGAGAAAAAAATTCTCCCTCAGTTGACATAAAGTTGCATTCTTGGAAAAGACTATTTATATTAAAATTGTACAAAAAGCAATTTGCATTCATAATTAATCAGTTTGATTTTAGGAACAATCATCACTGACAAGTTTCTCTTCTTCACATGAAAGTTTTGGGGGACATAGGAAGCGTGAGGGAGTTGGGATCATTCTTCATTTGTTCTCCCTGGTGCAGGGCCAGCCAACCACATTTTGCAAGAGGGAGACTTCCATACTCTTATTTGTTAACTTGTCTTAGAGGCAGCGATCTCTTGGCAACCAAAAAGCCAGGTCCATTGGTCTTCAATATCCCCCCTTGGATCAGCTCTTCCTTTTAGAAGGGGACTTTCCTTTGTAGTGCCAAGCTCTGTGGGGACCCGCAGACCAGGTGAGACTATCAGAGAGAGGCCAGCACCTGGTCCCAGACACGGGAACAGGAGCCTTGAGGAAAGATGCTGACAAGAAAGAAGACACTGACAGAGGAAGCTCTCGGAGAACTCCAGAGCCGGCCCAGGAGCACAGGCCTTTCCAGAAGGAGAAAATGCGCCTGAGAACAGATGACCCAGCATGCATAGGCCCAGGACCAAGACACCGAGTGGCGCCCAGCCCCAGAAACGGAGAAACGGAGTGTTTGCTGCCGCACCGAGCAAAGGATGCCACTGTCATCAGAGATTGCAGCCACCATGAATGGTGAGCTGACGAGCCCTGAGGGAAATCAGGAAGGAGAGAATGCCTGCCGGCTAGCAGCCGCCAGCCTGCAGCCACTCCCTATGGTGAGCCCTGAGGAAACTCAGGATGTGAAAACAGGATACCGGCCCCAGATGGCTGAGGTGCTTCAAAGGGAATGATTTCAGGGACCCCAGACTCTTGCCTCTTCCCATGCATAGAAAAGCACTAAATTCCTTCGCTTGGGGTATCTGGCTTTCTCTAACAGTAATATTCTGACATTCAGACTACCTGCCCTTTGTTGCAAAACTTTTATGTGACCTTGCTCCCCCTCTTGCCTCCTCAGAGTAGTTTCTCAGAGCTACCTGCAACGCTGCATCCCAGGCTGCAGCCCTCATTTTGTCCCCAATAAGACTTAACTCTCCACATTCACATTGTGCATTTTTTAAAGTCAACAAAACCAACATTGAGTTGAATCTAACCAAAGACACAGGTGGCCCCAAAAGGGGAAGCACAGACTGATCCTGCAGAAGGAGTCACCTCCTGAGAAGACCATAGCCCGTGCCTCTCCCCCTATGGAAAGGAAGGACAAAGCTCCCCAGGAATCCTCTAGCCCAGCCCTCTGTCCTGGCCAAGACCTGATCTTCATGGGTATGAAGAAATATCTTAACACCCACCATGAGAATCGTCCTCTAGCCACACAACTTGGACATTAAAGGGGGTAACCTTCCAAGTTCATCCAACTCCCAATGTGTTTACTTTGAAGGTCCAGAAAAACAGCAAGATTGTTTTTGCCTTTCTTAACTAAGAGTCTTTGATTTTAACTCTTTTTGTATTACTCTATTAAGCCATTCTATCAATGGCTAAATTGTGAATCTGATAGGTTACATTTGTTAGTTTGATGTTTTATAGGTAGTGTAATTATAGTATTTTATTACTGTTTTAAAAAAATAAACCAAGTATGAGAAAATAGAAAGAGAAATTAAGGTAACAGTTCCATTCATCATTGCAATGAAAAGAATAAAATACTTAGTAATATATCTACCTAAAGAAAGTAAAGATCTATATATAGAAAACTATAAAACACTGGTAAAAGAAATCAAAGAGGACACTAATAGATGGAGAAATATACCATGTTCATGGATAAGAAGAATCAATATAGGGAAAATGTGTATACTACCCAAAGCAATCTATAGATTCAATGCAATCCCTATCAAGCTACCAACGGTATTTTTCACAGAGCTAGAACAAATAATTTCACAATTTGTATGGAAATATAAAAAACCTCGAATAGCCAAAGGAATCTTGAGAAAGAAGAATGGAACTGGAGGAATCAACCTGCCTGACTTCAGGCTCTACTACAAACCCACAGTCATCAAAACAGTATGGTATGGCACAAAGACAGAAATATAGATCAATGGAACAAAATAGAAAGCCCAGAGATAAATCCACGCACCTATGGACACCTTATCTTTGAAAAAGGAGGCAAGAATATACAATGGACAAAAGACAATCTTTAACAAGTGGTGCTGGGAAAACTGGTCAACCACTTGTAGAAGAATGAAACTAGATCACTCTCTAACACCACACACAAAAATAAACTCAAAATGGATTAAAGATCTAAATGTAAGACCAGAAACTATAAAACTCCTAGAGGAGAACATAGGCAAAACACTTTCCGACATAAATCACAGCAGGATCCTCTATGATCCACCTCCCAGAATACTCGAAATAAAAGCAAAAATAAACAAATGGGATCTAATTAAAATTAAAAGCTTCTGCACAACAAAGGAAACTATAAGCAAGGTAAAAAGACAGCCTTCTGAATGGGAGAAAACAATAGCAAATGAAGCAACTGACAAACAACTAATCTCAAAAATATACAAGCAACTTATGCAGCTCAACTCCAGAAAAATAAATGACCCAATCAAAAAATGGGCCAAAGAACTAAACAGACATTTCTCCAAAGAAGACATACGGATGGCTAACAAACACATGAAAAGATGCTCAACATCACTCATTATCAGAGAAATGCAAATCAAGACCACAATGAGGTACCATTTCACACCAGTCAGAATGGCTGCGATCCAAAAGTCTACAAGCAATAAATGCTGGAGAGGGTGTGGAGAAAAGGGAACCCTCTTACACAGCTGGTGGGAATGCAAACTAGTACAGCCACTATGGAGAACAGTGTGGAGGTTCCTTAAAAACCTGGAAATAGAACTGCCTTATGACCCAGCAATCCCACTGCTGGGCATACACACCGAGGAAACCAGAATTGAAAGAGACACGTGTACCCCAATGTTCACTGCAGCACTGTTTATAATAGCCAGGACATGGAAGCAACCTAGATGTCCATCAGCAGACGAATGGATAAGAAAGCTGTGGTACATATACACAATGGAGTATTACTCAGCTATTATAAAGAACACATTTGAATCAGTTCTAATGAGGTGGATGAAACTGGAGCCGATTATACAGAGTGAAGTTAGCCAGAAAGAAAAACACCAATACAGCATACAACTCCAGTACTTTGGCCACCTCATATGAAGAGTTGACTCATTGGAAAAGACTCTGATGCTGGGAGGGATTGGGGACAGGAGGAGAAGGGGACGACAGAGGATGAGATGGCTGGCTGGTATCACTGACTTGATGGATGTGAGTCTGAGTGAACTCTGGGAGTTGGTGATGGACGGGGAGGCCTGGTGTGTTGCGATTCATGGGGTTGCAAGGAGTTAGACAGAACTGAGAGACTGAACTGAACTGAACTGAACTGAACTGAATGCATATATATGGAATTTAGAAAGATGGTAACGATAACCTTGTATGTGAGACAGCAAAAGAGACACAGATGTATAGAACAGTCTTTTGGATTCTGTGGGAGAGGGAGAGGGTGGGATGATTTGGGAGAATGGCATTGAAACGTGTAATATCATATAAGAAATGAATCGCCAGTCCAGGTTCAATGCAGGATACAGGATGCTTGGGGCTGGTGCACTGCGATGACCCAGAGGGATGGTACGGGGAGGGAGGTGGGAGGGAGGTTCAGGATGTGGAACATGTGAACACCCGTGGTGGATTCATGTTGATGTATGGCAAAACCAATACCATATTGTAAAGTAACTAGCCTCCAATTAAAATAAATAAATTTAAATAAATTAAAAAAAGAAACCAGACCACAGAATCTTGGTTTCTGATGTTTAACATGCCTCTATAGCAAGGAGTTGGACACGACTGAGCAACTGAACTGAACTGAACTAATAGCATCAACTGTACTGAACACTACATGATAAGTTTCATAACTGAAACATTTAAAATTCAGATTCATTTCTATATAACTAGGGCTCAAATCCTCTCATATAATATGATTGATATTGCTTACCATTATAGTTGATAGAAAAGTCAAAAATTTTAACCAGATTATGCATTCTAGTCTCTTCAAAGCCCAGAACACTGGTTGCGTTTATTAGTAACATGCTTCTTAACTCATTTTCACTCACAAGAAGCACAGTCAGTAGAAATTCCATCTTGACTGACCTCTGCTTTTCCACTCACACTTTATCGTGTGTGGCCTATTTAGTTTGCGTTTCTGCATGTCTGCACACCTTCACAGAAACCCTGGAGAATGGGTGTCAGGCACGTGTCATCTGCTACCATTCAGACCACATGTTTTCTCCTATTTGTGGCCTCATAGTTGCAGGGAACTTAGCAGTTTTGTTCATCCTTGTATCCACAGCACCTAGAATAGTTGCTGCCATGGATTAAGCACCTGTAAAATAGTGGTTACAAAAAGTTCAGTTCAGTCACTCAGTCGTGTGAGCCCATGGACTGCAGCACACGAGGCTTCCCTGTCCATCACCAACTCCCGGAGCAACATCAAACTCATGTCCATCGAGTTGGTGATGTTATCTAACCATCTCATCCTCTGTTGTCCCCTTCTCCTCCTGCCTTCAATCTTTCCCAGTATCAGGGTCTTTTCAAATGAGTCAGTTCTTCACATCAGGTGGCCAAAGTATTGTAGTTTCAACCTAAGCAGCAGTACTTCCAGTGGATATTCAGGGTTGATTTCCGTTAGGATTGACTGGTTGGATCTCCTTGCAGTCCAAGGGACTCTCAAGAGTCTTCTCCAACACCACAGTTCAAAAGCATCAGTTCTTCGACACCAGCTTTCTTTATAGTCTGGCTCTCACATCCATACACGACCACTGGAAAAACCATAGCCTTGACTAGAAGGACCTTTGCTGGCAAAGTAATGTCTCTGCTTTTTAATATGCTGTCTAGGTTAGTCATAGCTTTTCTTCCAAGGAGCAAGCATCTTTTAATTTTATGGCTGCAATCACAATTTAGAGTGATTTTGGAGGCCAAGAAAATAAAATCTCCCACTGTTTCCATTGTTTCCCCATCTATTTGCCGTGAAGTGATGGGACTGGATGCCATGATGTTAGTTTTCTGAATGTTGAGTTTTAAGCCAACTTTTTCACTCTCCTCTTTCATTTTCATCAAAAGGCTCTTTGGCTCTTCTTCGCTTTCTGCCATAAGAGTGGTGTCATCTGCATATCTGAGGTTATTGATATTTCTCCTGGCAATCTTGATTCCAGTTTGTGCTTCATCCAGCCCAGCGTTTCTCATGATGTACTTTGCATATTAAATAAGCAGGGTGACAATATAGAGCCTTGATGTACTCCTTTCACAATTTGGAACCAGACTGTTGTTCCATGTACAGTTTTAACTGTTTCTTCTTGACCTGCATACAGATTTCTCAAGAGACAGGTCGGGTGGTCTGGTATTCTCATCTCTTTCAGATTTTTCCACAGTTTGTTGTGATCCACACGTTAAAGGCTTTGGCATTGTCAATAAAAAGAAATAAATGTTTTTCTGGAACTCTCTTACTTTTTCAATGATCCAATGGATGTTGGCAATTTAATCTCTGATTTCTCTGCCTTTTCTAAAACCAGCTTGAACATCTGGAAGTTCATGGTTCACATACTGTTGAAGCCTGGCTTGGAGGATTTTGAGCATTACTTTGCTAGCATGAGAGATGAGTGCAATTGTGTGGTAGTTTGAACAGTCTTTGGCATTGCCTTTCTTTGGGATTGGAATGAAAACTGAACTTTTCCAGTCCTGTGGCCACTGCTGAGTTTTCCAAATTTGCTGGCATATTGAGTGCAGCACTTTCACAGCATCACCTTTCAGGATTTGAAATAGCTCAGCTGGAATTCCATCACCTCTGCTAGCTTTGTTTGTAGTGATGCTTCCTAAGGCCGTCTTGACTTCGCATTCCAGGATGTTTGGCTCAGGTGAGTGATCACACCATGGTGGTTATCTCAGTCATGAGGATTTTTGTATAGTTTTTCTGTGTATTCTTGCCACTTCTTCTTAATATCTTCTGCTTCTGTTAAGCACATACCACTTCTGTCCTTTATTGTGCCCAGCTGTGCATGAAATGTTCCTTTGGTATCTCTAAATTTCTTCAAGAGGTCTCTAGTCTTTCCCATTCTATTGTTTTCCTCTATTTCTTTTCATTGATCACTGAGTATCAGTGATGAAGTATATGTTTCTCCTTGCTATTTTTTGGAACTCTGCATTCAAATGGTTATATCTTTCCTTTTGTCCTTTGCCTTTAGTTTCTCTACACATAAAGGACAGGAACAAATGGGTGATAAATTGTCCATCCTTATGTTTTATATAAATACTGAGTATTTTTCAAAACTCTTGACCCACTGGATTCAGGTTGGCTAAGTGAAGCCATAATGTCTCATTTAAACAATCTTCCTATAGAACATGCACATATAAACACACACTCTGTACTAGCCTATGATTCATGAATCCTCATTAAATAGTCAATCTTGATCAACATCTCTATGATATTTATCACCTTTGTTCCAAGCAAGGAGGATGAGCACTGCAGAGAACACAGTGAAAATGGAACTGTTTGCAATAAGTTTCTCTGAAGACAAAAAAAAGTACTATGAGGCGGATCCAGCATTATGAGGTAACCAGAAAATTTACAGTATCAGAAATAACTGAAGTCTTGGCCCAGAGACTGGTGAACGCATGAGGTTTTTCTTCAGTCCTTATGGCACTACCACTTGGTCCTGCTGTCACTGAATATTTAGGTATGCTTCCACCATGAGTCAAGTTTGGACACTGAGAATAAGTCTACACTAGTGGAGAAGGCAATGGCACCCCACTCCAGTACTCTTGCCTGGAAAATCCCATGGATGGAGGAGCCTGGTGGGCTGCAGTCCATGGGGTCGCTAAGAGTCAGACACGACTGAGCAACTTCACTTTCCCTTTTCACTCTCATGCATTGGAGAAGGAACTGGCAACCCACTCCAGTGTTCTTGCCTGGAGAATTCCAGGGACGGGGGAGCCTGGTGGGCTGCCGTCTATGGGGTCGCACAGAGTCGGACACGACTGAAGAGACTTAGCAGCAGCAGCAGCAGCAGTGGAGAATTAGATGACTTGAGGATTAAATGTTTAATCTTCAGGAATATAAGAGGTATGAGTTCAGCGTCACTGGAGTGTTCAAGTTTGGGCCTGGCGTACACTCAGTGGAGATGGTGGAGAAGCTCACGGATCGTACCAGGGCAGTGTTGGAACTATTCAGCCTTCAGTATCTTCCCAAATCTGGGAACTTATAATTTCATGAGACAAAATTCCAAGCATTATTAAGCTCTAAAACTAACTGTGGTGCTGGGTTTATGAAGCAAATGTCAGAGAGGGTGATAGGCTTCAGGGCAGTTCTGAGCTGAATCGGCGGAAGGATGCAGTAGAGGACTTGGGAGGATGTTTAGGTCTGGGAGAATGTTCTGAGGAAACCTGCAGAGGAGGAGAAGACCCTGAAACACACTCAGAGGTCAGGTTGACGAAAATGAAGATCCCTACAGAATGTGTTAAAATTGGGCTCTGTGAGGTGCAGTGGGAAGAGATAACATGTTGCCAATTGAGAAATACCACACTAGCTTTTGGTACAATATTATCCAGTTTCCACCGAGAGACTTGGACGGCCAGGTGGAATGTCAGGTAGCTTGGCAGGAGGTGATGCTCTCAGGTCCAAGGTTAGCCCAAAGTGTGAGTCCCCGAAGAAGCAGAGAGCTCTGAAATGTATCTCAGTTTCCAGGAAACAGGCAACCATGGAGGCAGTTGGCATCACAGGAAAGATCTCTGGCTTCTGAAGAGACCATTAAGAGAAAGGGAACACTCAAACCCCAAAGAAAAGATGTATCCCCAGCAAGCAACCAAGACAGAAACTCAGCGGACTTACCTGAGGGTCCAGTGGTTAAGACTTTGCCTTCCAATGCAGGGGTGTGGTTTTGATTCCCGCTCAGAGAGCTAAGATTCCATATGCCTCATGGCCAAAAATGTCAAAACATATGACAGAAGCAATATGGTAACAAATTTAATAATGATTTTTTAAAAAGATAGACACTCAGATATGGTGCCATATGCAAAGGATCCTAAGGCATAAATCAACAGGCCAGTGAATATAATTAAAATGTGAGACCAGAAGGGGAGCCCATGAAGAGGCCAACTTGTTTCTGAGCCTCTAAAATACTGGCATGAGGTTCCCTAAACTTGTATCCTTGCTGGGAAGCTTGACCTCAGGGTTTGGGATGAACCTGAACTAGAGATGGAAGTTAAGGAGTCTTAGCCACAAGGTTTGGAAAAGAGGGGAAGAAAGAGGCCACCAAGAACAGGAGATATTTTTAAACCTGATGTCCACTCTGACCAGATTCTTCCCTGGTGGCTCAGACAGTAAAGAATCAACCTGCAATGCGACAGACCCAGGTTTGTTCCCTGGGTCGGGAGATATCCCCTGGAGAAGCAAATGGCAATCCATTGCAGTATTCTTGCCTGGGATTCCCAGAGAATCCCAATGGACAGAGAAGCCTTCTGGGCTCCAGTCCTTGGGGTCACAAAGAGTCGGACACAACTGAGGGACTAACACACTCTGATCAGTTGTCCAAGCCACTTCCTGGGACATGGTACTGAGAAGGTTTCAGAAGATATGCTACTAGGTCGTGTGAAAAAGAATGCCAGAGCCAGGTGACGGAGCCTCCCAGGAGCATGGGGTGGAGGTCCACACAGGCATCGCGTGTTCAGCAGTCTCGTCCAAGGAGCATCCAAATTAATGACGAGGCTCTGGACTGAATTAGCGTCAGGCAAACCTCAGTTACCAGACTGAAGAGCCGTGATGTTATCTGAGAGCCGAGGGACTTCCCTGAGAGGTGGGGGCTAGTGTGGCCATGCACGCCTGGTGTTAGATCAGAACAGGTTTGCGGAGAAGCTGTATTGATCAGGAGAGCAGAGACTCTCCCACATCTGTGCTTGTGGCTCTCGGCCTCCGGCCTAGTGTGAGACATGAAATTCCGTACCCTCACGTTAAGTTTTCTGTGCGGTGAATTGTAGAAGCCATTGCCAGTAAGAATTATTTCATGTACACATAATCCCACGTGCAGCGTGCTGCAAATTTATTCATGATCTTCTCCAGCTAATAGGAGGAAACTCAGTGGCCGTGCCAAAATGACAGGATGATTCATACATAAAACTGAAATCCACTTTAAAATTCTCTGACTTGATCTACTGCTCTGGAATTTGAAGTGAAATACAAGGGATATTTGTAAAAAAAAAAAAAAAAAACCTTTCCTTAGTTCTCAAATAATTTAGAAGATGCTTCCATTGTTTTCTGATTCATGCCATGCCTTAGAAAAATTAAAAGTAATCCTTCCAAAGGTAAGATGTGCAGGGAAATTAGCATCATTGCCCACATAAAGTAGAATTTGTGTGTTGCTTAGGAATATATGGGACAAAGATACCGGAGGAATGACGCCAAAACTAATGTAGAAACTAAGTAAAATTATAGAATTGTAATCTGAACATTTAAAATATTTATGCATATATATTTTAAATGCTCAGATTAAGATATATATATGTATATATCCTACAGCAAGCACAATTTAT
Organism: Cephalophus harveyi; assembly: GCA_006410635.1. Classification (NCBI taxonomy): domain Eukaryota; kingdom Metazoa; phylum Chordata; class Mammalia; order Artiodactyla; family Bovidae; genus Cephalophus; species Cephalophus harveyi. The sequence goes on along the minus strand of SJYT01017386.1, from coordinate 695,433 downwards.
AGGTGAGGACAATGAGACCCAGAGATGCCAGAGACTCATCAAAGGTTTGTAATGATTAGAGACAGGACCAGGACTCATTTCCTCCCCATCATAATGCACTTTGAATGTTCTATCCTTTACTTTTTAAAATTAATTTTTCAAAAAGTACCTATTTATTTATGTGGCTGTACCAGGCCCTTTTTAAAAATTTTTATCTTCAAGAAAATATTTATTTATTTGGCTGTGCCAGGTCTTAGTTGTGGCAAGCAGGATCTTGGGTCTTTGCAGCCTGTGGGATTTTTCTGTTTGTTTGTTTAGTTGTAGTCTGCAGGGTCCTTAGTTGTGGCATGCGAACTCTTAGCTGGGACACGCAGGATCAAGCTCCCTAGCCAGGGCCCCCTGCGTTGGGAGCTCCAAGTCTTCGCCACTGGACCACCAGGGAACTCCGAGCTTTCCTTTAGAGCTCCGTCAGTTCTCCTCCAGTTCGAGGATGAAGAGTCTCAGGTTTGCTAACCTCTGTCACTGCCCTGCCCTCCGCCCGACCCCTCGGTGCCTTCCCCCAGGACCCAGTGCGCGCCCCGTGCCTCTCCCTGCACCTCTCCCTGAGCCGACCTCTCCCCTCCTCACTGTGCTCTTGAATTTCTCAAAGGGGCTGTATCAGCGCACTCATTCACTTGGTGGCTAAAAAAATTTTTTTTCAATTTTATTTTTTCTTCTTTGTTAGAATCCATAAACAGGCTTCTCTGGTTGCTCAGATGGTAACGAGTTTGCCTACAATGTGGGAGACCCGGATTGGATCCCTGGGTGGGGAGAATCTCCTGGGGAAGAGAATGGACAACCCACTCCAGTATCCTTGCCTGGGAAATCCCACGGACAGAGGAGCCTGGCGAGTTGCAGTCCATGGAATCCCAAAGAGTTAGACTTGACTAACACTTTCATTTTTCTTAAATTGCCATCAGCTTTCAGTTCAGTTCAGTCGCTCAGTCGTGTCCGACTCTTTGCGACCCCATGAATCGCAGCACGCCAGGCCTCCCTGTCCATCACCATCTCCCAGAGTTCACTCAGACTCACGTCCATCGAGTCCGTGATGCCATCCAGCCATCTCATCCTCGGTCGTCCCCTTCTCCTCCTGCCCCCAATCCTTCCCAGCATCAGAGTCTTTTCCAGTGAGTCAACTCTTCGCATGAGGTGGCCAAAGTACTGGAGTTTCAGCTTTAGCATCATTCCTTCCAAAGAAATCCCAGGGCTGATCTCCTTCAGAATGGACTGGTTGGATCTCCTTGCAGTCCAAGG
>SJYT01017386.1:663666-693345 GCA_006410635.1 Cephalophus harveyi | reverse complement strand
GCAGTAGTAGATATAATGGTCATCTGAGTTAAATTCACCCATTCCAGTCCATTTTAGTTCGCTGATTCCTAGAATGTTGTTGTTCACTCTTGCCATCTCTTGTTTGACCACTTCCAATTGGCCTTGATTCATGGACCTGACATTCCAGGTTCGTATGCAATATTGCTCTTTACAACATTGGATCTTGCTTTTTCACCAGTCACATCCACAACTGGGTTGTTGTCTTTGCTTTGGCTCCATCACTTCATTCTTTCTGGAGTTATTTCTCCACTGATCTCCAGTAGCGTGTTGGGCACCTACCGACCTGGGGAGTTCCTTTTTCAGTATCCTATCATTTTGCCTTTTGATACTGTTCATGGCATTCTCAAGGCTCTCCACCATGACCCACCTGTCTTGGATGGCCCCGCGGGCATGGCTTAGTTTCATCGAGTTAGACAAGCTGTGGTCCGTGTGATCAGATTGGCCTGTTTTCTGTGATGGTGGTTTCCGTCTGTCTGCCCTGTGATGCCCTCTTGCAACACCTACCGTCTTACTTGGGATTCTCTTACCTTGGATGTGGGGTCTCTTCACGGCTGCTCCAGCAAAGCGCAGCTGCTGCTCCTTACTTTGGACGTGGGATAGCTCCTACAGATTTTTCCTATGGATTCAGGTGAAATGTCTTCAGAGCCCCATATTCAATGCCCTAAATCACAACACACTCTTTTATCAAGAAAATCACTTTTATGCCCCCATGGATAATCTATCATTTTAATATTCTATATAGTGGTACAAATGTGTGTCACTTTATAAACTTGTCCCTGTTTATTAAATTTCATTTACTCAGAGGCTTTGCCCTGAGACCGAGTCCAGCCTGCCTCCCTGTGCTGGGCTTGCTGACTGTTTCATCACCGGTGCTCAGGCGTTCGGTTGGGGAGTGAAACTCTCCTAGCAATTTACACATTCTGTCAATTCCTGACATAAGCGTTGGCACTGCAGCTGAATCAGCCTAGTCTCTACCCCGAGAATACATACTGCACTGTTCTTTATCTGTTCCACCTTCCCCAGCAATCTCTTTCTCTCCCTCCCTTTCTGGCCATTCAGACGGGATTTTTCTTTCATCTACTGCTGATTCTACTCAATTGCTCTTTTTTTCCTGTATTTTTAATTTCTTGATTTTTAATTTCCTTTCTTGATTATTACAACTGGAAAAGCTTCTTCTCACTTCAGACTTTCTATCGCTTAAGAATTGCAGTACAAGACATTGCATGAGCCATGTCCTAAAAGCCTTATATGGGAATTATTTTTGTGCGTGCTTTATTTTCTTGTAGACGAAGGTGGTCTTACCTGTGCTTGCCAGCATAGTTAGTATCAAAGGACAGAGCAGACATGAAATGCCAGTTCAAGATGGGACACTGACCATGTTACTCAGTAATAACAGAAAGAACTGGCAGTGAAAGGAAGAGCTTACAGGCAAACCACGACTCGGGAAGGGATTCTGAAAAGTGGGGAAGCAATTCACACATAAGTGTTGACTGGTGGGCATTTCAGAGCTCAGCAGTCAGAGAAAAATTCTAAACCTTCCTTTTAAAAAATAGGAGCAGGTGTTAAACAAACATGAGACTTCTTATGAGCAAAATCTAACATTTGACAACCGTGGAGTGACAATGGTCTGAGGGAAACCATGTTGGCATTCAAGCATTGGGCAAAGCTAGGTGCCCTCCAACAGAAAAAGATTCAGCAAGTTTATTTGGTCATGCACCTTAAAAAAAAAATAAACTGGAAACAATTTTTTAAAAAATGCAAATTCAGGATACAGATCCAAAAAGAAATCTGAGAAACAAGAGGATAAGAGTTTTAAGGGGGAGCTAGGAGGAGGGCATGGCAACCCACTCCAGAATTCTTGTCTTGAGAATCCCCATGGACAGAGGCGCCTGGTGGGTTACAGTCCATGGGGTCGCAAAGAGTCGAACACGACTAAGCAACGAATAGATAGTATCGTAAAAAATGAGTGATTATGTTTCCCATCAAGAAAAAAAGAAAGGCAATTGCAAAGTGAGGTTAAAAAAAAAAAAAGGTGAAAATAAATCATGGTCCCCAAATGAAATTTTGACATAATTTTTAGCCAGCGATGGCATTTAAGGAACAGTAGCTTTTAAAATAACAAAGACAAACAAACACTCTTCAGGTAATACATAGGAAAAGAGAAGGCTGACATATTCTCAATTCAGGTATAATCACTGTGCATTTATGAGAGCCACAACTGTAATTACAACAATTTTCTTTACTAGGGAGTGATTTATCATTTTCTATATAATGACCCACCTTCTAAAGTTTTTGAAAAATTTTAGACTTCATAGGGATCTTTAAAAATTGATGTATATTGTTGAAAAGAAACATTCATTCTAAATTTGGCAAGTTCTTCAGCTTTGTTTTTTCCAATAAACTTTTTAATGAAATATAATACTTTGAAATATTAACAGTGTTTTTCTCATGATTATGCTCTACTTTTCCAAGCACATGCATCACTCTTAAAACAACGATGTAACATATCACTTTAAGCAAATTAATATAAGCAAATTACTCTAATGAGAGAGCTAAATTGATTTTTCAACTTTAATGGGCTGTTTGTTTATTTTAGTTTTTTAAAATCAAACTGCCTTATTTACTTTGAATTTAGAATTTTATTTCTTCTGAGTAAGTGTAATTACTATTACTATTATTTAATTCAGAATTATTTTTCCTCTTATTTTAAGGAAAGTAAATCTGAAAAAATTTTTAATGAAATTCATCAAGATTCAGGAAGAGAAAATTTTGCTGCAAAGGTAAGGGAGAAAACAATCATTGATTAGGCTCTTTTTATGTTATTGATCAAGTATAAGGCATTTGAAGATCAACCTACAGTGAAACGTTCTTTCAGTCCTGAAAAGGAGAATCAAAGCTGTGAAAAGGTCAGAGGAACCTGGAGTGATCGGTGGTGAGGAGAAGGGAAGATGGGGTGTAGATTTGACACCTGTTTAAATTCAGCTGGTGATGGGATGGATCCAGGAACCTTGTCCAATAGGAAGGAGCAGGCGGATGGAAGTGGCTAAAAGGAACAAATGTAGACTCCAGAGTCAGACAAGCCTAGTATGAAATCTAACACTACAATTGCATAAGCAAATGCAGGGACCTCTTCATGCTTTATTTTTCTTGTCTGAAATATGGTGATAATTAGTGAAAGTGAAGTCGCTCAGTTGGGTCCGACTCTTTGCAACCTCATAGACTGTAGCCTACCAGGCTCCTCCAGCCATGGGATTTTCCAGGCAAGAGTACTGGAGTGGGTTGCCATTTCTTACCTTAATTCTTACCTCACGTATGCCTTGAAGATGGTCAAGTATGGACAGGAGACATTACCGGGATTCTAGGGGATCTATTCTCTGCAGCGGAGGAATTGGACGTCAGAAGGGGCTCAAGGATGAGCTTTTGTCCTGATAAGGCTGGAGTGCTGACATGCTGTTCATGCAGAGAACAACTTGAACGCAACAGACGTGCACAGAAAGTGCTGGAGAAAGCCGGCCCTAGCTGAGCCCAGGGTTCCTGGCTCCCTCTGGGCACACGAGCTCCTAGAAGCAAGATTAAGCCCTCAGTCTGCTCCCGGTGGATCCCGTCATGCCCTTCAGGCTTCGTCAGGTTCTGCTCAAGTTTCTCCTAAACTGAACTACAAACAACGCTTCTCAACTGTACATTTGAACCATAGGTAACAATTGGGAAGTTCCACGGCTCGCATGGTAAAGAATCCACCTGCCATGCAGGAGAAGTGGGTTCAATCCCTGGGCCTAGAAGATCCATTGGAGAAGAGAATGGCAACCTACTCCAGTATTGTTGCCTGGAGAATTCCCTGGACAGAGAAATGTGGTGGGTTACAGTTCATGGGATTACAAAAGGCTAGACATGACTGAGCAACCAACACTTTAACATTTAAAATAGATATTTATAGCTGGGTCCTACTTGCTACAATTATTGAGACGGTCCAATGATAGCTGAGGTTGAGAACCACTGGCCAAAGATGGTTAGTGTCCATGACTAAATGGAGCTGAAGAACCTGGAACTGCCTTGATCCCTCAGCTACAAAAAGATGCTACCTCTCACCTGTTCTTGTCTGTAGTCCCAGAAATGACTGCTGTCTTGGGTTCCGCATCAAATTCTGACTTAATTTAGGTGAATGAATGTATTCCACAGTTTGAAGGTTATGAAATAGTGCTTTAAGGCAGATAACTCCCTGTAATAAGCCTTCTTAAATAAATCTTAGAAAACATATATATAAGGACCTGTCATGCCAGGGAAATGTGACATTAAAATCTTTGCTTTGTTGCTCAAGCATTCAAGTGAACTCTGTATATGTTTAGATCAAAACTTTCTCCCTCAGTCATTTGCTTGTCTGTATGAGGCTTCCCAAAACAGAAGGAGCTGGTTTTCAAGCCTTGTTAATGGATGTTTTTTCTTAGTTTTCAAGGTAATCAACACAGACAGACATGTTTCCTACCGATAGTACTCCTGGGACTAATGTCTGTGACATTAGAAGATCTCTGTGTGTAGATTGTACGTGGTTCCACCTAATCTATATAGGTGGGCTTCCCAGGTGGTTCAGTGGTAAAGAATCTGCCTAGCAATGCAGGAGACGTAGCTTCGATCCCTGTATCAGGAAGATTCCCTGGAGGATGGCATGGCAACCCACTCCAGTATTCTAGCCTGGAGAATCCCACGGATAGAGGAGCCTGGAGGGGTACAGTCCATGGGGTCACACAGAGTGGGGCATGACTGAAGTGACTTCTCAGGCACACACACACACACACACACACACACACACACACACACACACACACCAGTATTCTTGCCTGGGAAACTCTATGAACAGAGGAGCCTGGTGGGATACAGTCCCTGAGGTCACAAAAGAGTCAGACATGACTTAGTGACTAAACGACAAACCTAGATACTTTTATAAGCTGATCGATGGGCTTGTTTATGCTCGCTCCATTCATCTTTACAGTAGAGAGTAAGACGAGATGACATCTACCGTGTAACTATGACCCTGATTCTCCATCTTTCCTTGCAGAGTATAATCCTTCAGCTCCATCCTGGGCTGGAGGGGCCTGTGAGGGGTTGGTTTGCTTGTGAGAAGCTCTGCGTCTGGGACATGGTCTGTTCATTTGCTCATCATTCCATATGGCCCATTGACAGCCGATGGCAACTTTGCTCATCATTCCAGTTGGGGGGTTGACAGATGACAGATGCCACTGGAGATGGCTCTCTCTCACACACGGCCAGCCAATCACGAGGCACCCCCCAAAGGTGGGGACAGCATCCCAGCCAACAGATGGCGTGGCCTGTCTTGATGAGGCGGTAATTAAACATTTTGGCTAGAAATCTCTTTTTTTTTTTAGGTTTCCCTTAAGAAGTTGTCACTCAGTCCCATATGCACTGATTTTCTCCTTCTCCAAACATTTTTTCACACTGTCATTCAGGCACTTGACAGAAAGTTCCCATGAGTACATTTTCAGAGATTCTGATCAAACAAATGATAGGAAATCAAAAGATGAAACCGCTGAGGTTTCGTACATCGAAAGGAAACAACTGAGTTACAGATAGCCACTTTATGAAAGCGCGGGTGGTTTTTGTAGAAGACACGTTGCTTCCTTTTTTAAAAAGGATAATCTCAAAGGCTACTACTTCCCTTACAGCTTTCTTCATATTCTTGTTGATGTTTATGTTTCAAGAAGATTGTTCTTTTTTCTCAACTGGGATTCACCATCTGATTGTTTGTGTAAAAAGTCCTATGAATTTTGGCCAAAGTTTTGCTATTTCAAAATGGGTCCTACAAGCCCACAGCAGAAAATGGGGGTATTTAAGCACTCATTGGAAAGAAAAGCTTCCTTCCGAAGAAAAGAAGGCAGGTTTTATCTGGTGTCCTCTTTATCCAAACACTTTATTCAGATCCGTTTCTGGAGATTTCCCTCTTTGTGGTTTTTTTCCCCCACTTCACAGAATTCTTGTGAGAGATTCTATCATTTCACAAATTAAAAAAAAGTCCTTGAAAAATACCATGTATGTATCTAATGGAGGAATATAACACATAATTTAAAAAGCTGTAAAATATTTTGACATAAAACTGTGAAAAGTGCTACTTGGGGGAAGAGCCCTGTTTATTTTGTCTCTGTTTACTTAAGGGAGCTAACTTTTCCTGAGACAAATGGTAATTAAAAAAAAAAAAATGTAGAGGTTTTCCTAAGGGAAAGAAAAATATTTCTTCCCAAATCTGAAACTCTTTGTCTCAATAAGCTCTCTAGACAACAAAGTGTGTATCTAAAAATAAACTCATATCTATGATTTATTGCAGGAAAAACCTGCTGCATATTAAATTATGATGATCAACATGCTTGATTTCATCAAATATTGTGTCTTACAAAACTTTAATCCAATTTAAGGTTTTTTTTTTTTTTTTCCCCTTAAAGAAAAATACACAAAACCATGATCCATAGACATAGACCTCTGGGGCTGAATTGTGTATTTTCTGCTTTCTCTTGCTATTACCACGAGTGGCTACGCTGCTCCTGTCTGCAGGGACCACAGCTCACTGATCACTGACGTGATGAAGCTTCATGGCTTCTACACATTGTCACCAAAGGTGACAAAGATGAGGAGCTCTTCATCCGTGGATCAGAGATGGGATGAGGAGAGATACATCTTCAAAAATCTGTATCAGGGACTTCCCTGGTGGCTCAGCAGTAAAGAATCGGCCTGCCAACGCAAGAGACGTGTGGGTTCGATCCCTAGTCCGAGAAGATCCCACAACAAAGAAAAAGAAGTCCAAAGCAGAGTCCCAGCAAGCCAGAGAAGACTTACTGGGGCTTTTTGATTTGTGCGTTATTGGTATAATTTCTTTTCATATTTCCTCTAGAGTTGTCCTCATTCATCATTGAAGTTGACTTGAGTTCTTACCTCTAGGTTAGTATTAGAAGCCTTTGAGACTTCAAAGAACTTGTCTTAATAATGGTCTGTGTAATCTCCATACCTGTAATTTACACACCTGAAAATCAAGGCATTAGAAGGTAAGTGGAAAAATAATACACAATAATTCATGCTTATTAGTTTTCCCTTCAAATGTTTTCATTGAATACATTTCCCACTTATAATGGCTCATAGAATTAGTTCACTAAAATGAAACTATATCTAATTCTGTAGCTGTTGGCTTTGGGATATAAAGTGTAAGTGAAATTAGTCGCTCAGTCATGTACAACACTTTACGACACTGTGGCCTGTGGCCTGCCAGGCTCCTCTGTCCATGGAATTCTCCAGGCAAGAATACTTGAGCGAGTTGTCATTTCCTTCTCCAGGGAAATCTACCCAACCCTGGGATCGAACCTGGGTCTCCCGCTTTGCAGGCAGATTCTTTACCCTCTGAGCCTCCACAGAAACCCCTGCAGGTGGTAAGGAAGAGAGTGAAAGCGGATCAAAGCAGACTCAGTGTCCTTTTAGTCTCGCTGCTGCAGTGACCAGCTCAGTCTGGGTTCTGCCAAGATCAGAGCCTGAACCAAAGATCTGAGTGTAAGTAATTTCTTAGGATTTCCATGAAGCCTGGGAAAGCAGGACAGAGAAGGGGTGAGGCTGGGCAGGTTTTGAGATGAAGACCCAGATTCTGCAGGCTTCTGCGGGAGCTCTGAAAGTGGCTCAGACGTGTCTGACTCTTTGTGATCCCGTGAGCTATACAGTCCATGAAATTCTCCAGGCCATAATACTGGAGTGGGTAGCCTATCCCTTCTCCATGGGATCTTCCCAACCCAAGAATTGAACTAGGGTCTCCTGCATTGCAGGTGGATTCTTTACCAACTGAGCTACCAGGGAAGTCCATGGGGAGCTCTGGAAGGTGTATCCAGGCCAAGCCCTGGGTGTTGGTCCTTCCACACCAGTCACTGATCTCAAGTTGGTGGTGGCAGTCAAAGGAATTCTTGGTTCTCTATTGGGCCATGAACGCATTAGCCAAGACCAGTCTCTGACGGGGGCCAATGTGAATTACTCGGAGGCAGTTCACAGAAGCTGGGAGAAGGATGCACAGGGCTGGTGAGAGGCACAGACTCCGTGTACCTGGGGGAGGGGTGGGTGGTGCGAACTGCCTGCATCAGCACTGACCTTGGGGAAATTACACTATCAGGGGACCAGATTCTTTTCTTTTGGGAGAAAAGACAGGAAGGAGGGTTACGTAAAAAGACAGAGCTACTGGCAGGATTAAGTGACATACGGTTTAATGCACTGATCAGTTAGCAATCTTCACTTTCTGTGCTTCTTAAGCTGCTTTTCCATATCATTTCCAGCTGAGGAATGTTCAGCGTTTCTGCTTGTCTACAGGGAGCTCCCAGTTTGGGCATCTGAGGTTATTTACCAACATGAATCCAACATTTCCATCAACCACTCCATGGATCAAAACGGTTCAACCTAAGGTCATTGAAGGTCAACCCGTGAACCCTTAGAAACTGTGTAAAAATGCAGAATGCACCTTTTTCTGGAAAAAGAGCCTATTGCTTGGAAAGGCAGGGTGGTGTTGAACCCAAATTCCAGGTCACCCATTTCTGGCTGCATGACCTTTGACCTGTTCACATTTTAGTTTTGTCATCTAGTAAAGGGAGAGCTTGATCATGAGACCTCATGGGGTTGTGAAAGTTAAATTAGTAAAAAGCACTTACATGAAAAACATTGAGGGTACATTGAAATTACATGTGTTACCATTTACATTACTGCTAACACCGTTCTTGTTGTTATCATCAACATCATATGATGATATGCTGAAAGGGATTTGTGGCCAAAACATGTCTGGGGACCGCAGCCCTGATGCACTTGGCACCGTGACCTCACTGTTCTCTAAACGCACCCCCTCCCTGACCCCTGCTTCCTGCGTCTGTGCCTTTGCTCCAGTGCTGAGTCCCATGAGGGGTCCTGGATGCGGTAACACGCTGGCACCCATTCAGGGGCTGGCTCTTCCGCCCAGCAGCTGTGCCTCTGGCCCCAGCATCTGGTTCTCCCTCTGCCAAATCCCCGTCCTACTGACAGTTTGTTCAGCAATCAGCTGTAACCCAACACTTCTGAGGCTATGTTCAAAGTTCCCCAGTGTGTGCGTCACATCTCAGTAAATCCTAAGCATGCAGAGTAGATGCTTCAATCTAGGTGTTCAATGTATCATCTGATTTTACTTTTTATTGAAACACAGTGGATTTACAGTGTTGTGTCAATTTCAACACAGTACAGCAAAGTGCCTCAGTTATATATATCTATATAAATATATATATTCCTTATCATATTCTCTTCCATTATAGAGTAAGCAGAGTACATCATGAGAAATGCTGGACTGGAAGAAACACAAGCTGGAATCAAGATTGCCGGGAGAAATATCAATAACCTCAGATATGCAGATGACACCATCCTTATGGCAGAAAGTGAAGAGGAACTAAAAAGCCTCTGATGAAAGTGAAAGTGGAGAGTGAAAAAGTTGGCTTAAAGCTCAACATTCAGAAAACGAAGATCATGGCATCTGGTCCCATCACTTCCTGGGAAATAGATGGGGAAACAGTGGAAACAGTGTCAGACTTTATTTTTGGGGGCTCCAAAATCACTGCAGATGGTGGCTGCAGCCGTGAAATTAGAAGACGCTTACTCCTTGGAAGGAAAGTTATGACCAAGCTAGATAGCATATTCAAAAGCAGAGACATTACTTTGCCGACTAAGGTCCGTCTAGTCAAGGCTATGGTTTTTCCTGTGGTCATGTATGGATGTGAGAGTTGGACTGTGAAGAAGGCTTGGGGAAACAGTGGAAACAGTGTCAGACTTTACATTTTGGGGGCTCCAAAATTACTGCAGATGGTGATTGCAGCCATGAAATTAAAAGACGCCTACTCCTTGGAAGAAAAGTTATGACCAACCTAGATAGCATATTCAAAAGCAGAGACATTACTTTGCCAACTAAGGTCCATCTAGTGAAGGCTATGGTTCTTTCTGTGGTCATGTATGGATGTGAGAGTTGGACTGTGAAGAAGGCTGAGCACTGAAGAATTGATGCTTTTGAACTGTGGTGTTGGAGAAGAGAGTCCCTTGGACTGCAAGGAGATCCAACCAGTCCATTCTGAAGGAGATCAGCCCTGGGATTTCTTTAGAAGGAATGATGCTAAAGCTGAAACTCCATTACTTTGGCCACTTCATATGAAGAGTTGACTCATTGGAAAAGACTCTGATGCTGGCAGGGACAGGGGGCAGGAAGAGAAGGGGATGACAGAGGACGAGATGGCAAGATAGCATTACTGACTCAATGGACGTGAGTTTGAGTGAACTCTGGGAGTTGGTGATGGAGAGGGAGGCCTGGCGTGCTGCAATTCATGGGGTCGCAAAGAGGCGCAATGAGTCGGACACGATTGAGCGACTGAACTGAACTGAACTGAGAAGATGAAGACAAAAAGAAAGACCACAAGAAAATACTTGAGGAGATAATAGTTGAAAACTTCCCTAAAATGGGGAAGGAAATAATCACCCAAGTTCAAGAAACCCAGAGTGTCCCATACAGGATAAATCCAAGGAGAAACACCCCAAGACACATATTAATAAAATGAACAAAGATCAAACACAAAGAACAAATATTAAAAGCAGCAAGGGAAAAACAACAAATAACACACAAGGGGATTCCCATAAGGTTAACAGCTGATCTTTCAGTAGAAACTTCATGCCAGGAGGTAATGGCAAGACATACTTAAAGTGATGAAAGAAAATAACCTACAGCCCAGATTACTGTACCCAGCAAGGATCTCATTCAAATATGAAGGAGAAATCAAAAGCTTTACAGATTATGTCCAACCTAGATAGCATTTTCAAAAGCAGAGACATTACTTTGCCGACTAAGGTCCATCTAGTCAAGGCTATGGTTTTTCCTGTGGTCATGTATGGATGTGAGAGTTGGACTGTGAAGAAGGCTGAGCGCCGAAGAATTGATGCTTTTGAACTGTGGTGTTGGAGAAGACTCTTGAGAGTCCCTTGGACTGCAAGGAGATCCAACCAGTCCATTCTGAAGGAGATCAGCCCTGGGATTTCTTTGGAAGGAATGATGCTGAAGCTGAAACTCCAGTACTTTGGCCACCTGATGCGAAGAGTTGACTCATTGGAAAAGACTCTGATGCTGGGAGGGATTGGGGGCAGGAGGAGAAGGGGACGACCGAGGATGAGATGGCTGGATGGCATCACGGACTCGATGGATGTGAGTCTGAGTGAATTCAGAGTTGGTGATGGACAGGAAGGCCTGGCGTGCTGCGGTTCATGGGGTCGCAAAGAGTCGGACATGACTGAGCGACTGAACTGAACTGAACTGATAAGATATAGAGTATAGATCCCTGTACCATACAGAAAGTCCTCATTGTTTATATATTTGATACATAAACTAGTTAAGTGTTAGCTGCTCAGTTGTGTCTGACTTTTTGTGGCTCCATGGACTATAGCCCGCCAGGTTCCCTGTCCATGGGATTTCCCAGGCAAGAATACTGGAGTTGGTTGCCATTCCCTTCTCCAGGGGATCTTCCTTACCCAGGGATGAAACCTGGGTCTCTTGAATTGCAGGCAGATTCTTTACCATCTGAGCCACCAGGAAAGCTTCCCCTTCTTGATCATATATTGTGTACATAATAATGTGTATATTTTAATCCTGAACTCTTAATTTATCCCTAGTCCTCCTTCCCCTTTGGTAACCATTAAGTTTGTTTTATATGTTTGTGAATCTCTTTTTGTTTTGAGAGTTCATTTGTATCATTCTTTTTCAGATTCCACATATAAGTGTTATCATATGTTATTTATTTTTCTCTGTATTGCTTACTCCACTTAGTACAATAATCTCTAGGTACATTCATGTTGCTGCAAATGGGATTATTTTATTCTTTTTTATGCCTGAGTAATAGTCCATTGTGTATATGTATGACATTTTCTTTATCCATTCATCTATCAGTGGACACCTATGTTGCTTCCATGTCTTGGTAAATAGGGCTGTAATGAACATTAGCGTGTATGTAGCTTTTTGAATTTTGGTTTTCACTGGATATATGCCCAGGAGTGGGATTGCAGGATCATGTGGATGTAAACTGGTACAGCCACTATGGAGAACAGCATGAAGGTTCCTTAAAAAACTAAAAATACAGCCATCCATGCTTTTGAACTGTGGTGTTGGAGAAGATTCTTTAGAGTCCCTTGGACTACAAGGAGATCCAACCAGTCAATCCTAAAGGAAATCAGTCCTGAAAATCCATTGGAAGGACTGATGCTGAAGCTGAAGCTCCAATCCTTTGGCCACCTGATGTGAAGAACTGACACATTGGAAAAGACCCTGGTGCTGGGAAAGATTGAAGGTGGGAGGAGAAGAGGACAACAGAGGATGAGATTGTTGGATGGCATCACCGACTTATCATGGACATGAGTTTGAGCAGGCTCTGGGAGTTGGTGATGGACAGGGAGGCCTGGCGTGTTGCAGTCCATGGGGTTGCAGAGTTGGACACGACTGGGCGACTGAACTGAACTGAAGTGATGCATCATTTTAATGGAGCTCATGCTAGTTGCCAAAGCAAAAACCAAAAGAGTGAGTTCACCCTTTAGGAAGGGATTTTAATGTTATGAGTGCCTCATTGACTACCTGACACTTAGTCGATGCTCAGTAAATGTTATAAGCAGTAGTTAGGTTTTACTTAAACGACTGTGCTTGGAGTAGATATCAACATTGATGAATTCTAGGGCATTGTTACTTATCAACCTTTGTTAAATAAGGGGGGGAAGATAGTATTCACATCACAGTCATGGAGAAGATAAAGGATTACAGCAAAACTGGAAGTAAGAGCATAGACTTTTCCACGCACTACCATTTCTGAAGTGGAAGGTGTCACGAAGGATAGCAAGCTATTGGCTGACACTAAAATAACTGTTGCTGTGGGTCTGGTTAATGACAGCTCGTTAGTGATGCAAGATAATGAGATGATAAGGGTAAGATTCATTGACCTTTCAAAGGCTTTTGATTTACTAAATGACACTATTGGATAAGCTAATTAAATTTGGCTTTTTCTCCTGCAGTGATGGCTGAGTTCTGATCTCATTTGATTAGTAAGAAAAATCAGGGGCTGTTTGAAGGCCATCAGTCTGATTTATTGCGAATCCTATTCAATGGTGCCTTAGGGCTCAATAACTGATTGGCTTTATTTTTATTTATTTTTAAATTATCTTTCTGGTGCCAGGGATAAACTAGGAATTCACTTATAGAGAGATGATAACACCACTTCAAATCCTGTTCCCTTAGTGTCCCACAACTTAATATGCTTTGCCTTCGGAGTCACTACTTTTGCCAACAAGGAGAATTCTAAAAGATAACTTACTGATCATGAAAACCTTGCTTGGTGACAAACTCCCTTGATACTGATGAAGGCAAACAAATCTGCATGAATCCAAGAAAAGCAGAAAGGAAAACAGTTTGGTATAATTTAGTTTTTTGACAAGTCTACCTAGTTGTCACCTTCCAGCTAATTTGCTGAATGTTCATGCAATTCTATTTTAATGGTAAAAGCCTGGCATTTTTCTTAATAAATACTAGTTTGGTTGGTTAAACCAAATCTTACACTGAACTACAGACTACTCAGTAATAGCCAAAAATTACTACACTTGTTTTTTAGACTGAGGCATATATTTTAAATGTGTGACACCTATGAAAAAGCTTATAATTCTGTTCTTTATTGAAACTAAGTTCTATTCTTCATTGACTGTAGTTTAATGTAAGGAATGTAAAGCAATCCTCTTTTCAACTAAAATAAGGTAATTTTTTTTAGAACTTGAGAGCTTAGATTTATTTCCATTAGGCTTTCAAAGACACACCTGTAAATACTCATTTGAAAAGTTGAGCTGAACTCCAAGAATGAAATAAATCATAATTCATACCTAGGATTTATAGAAGAATGATAAATTGGGCTCCTGGCCTCTAAAAGCCTACTAGCAATGTACACCTACCATATGACCCACAGCCAGTCTACGGGCAGGCCTCACCCACGAGAAATGAAACCATATTTCCATACAAAGGCTTCTTCACAAATGTTTGTAGGAGATTTATCTGCCAAAGCCAAAAATTGGAAACTGCTCCAACTTCCAGCAACAGGTGAATGGATTTTAAAAATGTGGCATAAACATATGATGGCATATGACTCAGAAAAGACACTGATGCTGGGAAAGATTGAGGACAGGAGGAGAAGGAGGCAACTGAGGCTGAGACGGTTGGATGGCATCCTCGACTCAATGGACGTGAGTTTGAGCAAGCTCCAGGAGGTGGTGAAGCAGAGGGAAGCGTGGTGTGCTGCAGTCCATGGGGTTGGGACATAGAAAGATGCTATGACAGAGATGAGCCTCAAAATAAGTGTGAGGAAAGAGGACATATCGTAGTATTTCATTTGCATACATTTCTTTAGAAGCCAAACTAACCTATAGGGATAAAATGCAGATCAGCACTTGCCTGGGACTAGGGTGTGGAGTTGAATGGGGCTGGTGAGGAATTGGGGATTTTATTGTAGTAGTCAGAATCCTTCAGAGAAACAAACCAACATCATGTAAACAGATAGAAATAGAGATGGATTTATTTTAAGGAACCGGCTCTGCAATTGGCAGGCAATTGATATTTCAGCTCAAGTCCAAAGGCCATCAGCTGGCAGAGTTCCTGTTTGCTTGGAGGACTCATTCTTTTCTCTCAGGGTCTTCAACTGACTGGATGAGGCCTACCCTCGCTAAAGCGGGCAATCTGCTCTGCTCGATGTCTACCAATTTAAACACAGAATTATCCAGAATAATATTTGATCAAACATGTGGGTGCTGTGGCCCAGAGAAATTGACACATAAAATTAACAATCACAGGG
The DNA here is from genome assembly GCA_006410635.1 of Cephalophus harveyi. Taxonomy (NCBI): domain Eukaryota; kingdom Metazoa; phylum Chordata; class Mammalia; order Artiodactyla; family Bovidae; genus Cephalophus; species Cephalophus harveyi. Next base: position 678,439 of record SJYT01017386.1, on the reverse strand, counting down.
AGGGCCACTAGGGAGGATTATAAAAAGCCATGAGGAAATCTGGGAGTTCCATACATGACTCACGCATGGGGGTTTCATGCTCATTATCTTGATTTCAGTGATAGTTTTCGAGAGCATATTAAGTTAAAGTTGATCAGTCTGTATGCTTTACAGGATACACAGTTTATGGTACGTCCATCGCAGTTCAATCAAGGTTTTAGACAGAGTCTGACTTAAAAGATAATTGCTGAGTGGGCTGTTTGGAGGGAGAGTTTTCACTTTTGTGTCTTCAATGACTTCTGAAAAAAAAAATGCCCATCATTTTTTTTCTCATAAGAGAAATGAAATCTTAACATAGGAAAATAATCTGCAGACAATAATAATGGTCCATAGGTTCTACTTTTTAGAAATCACATGATGAAAAACAAATAAATATGGAGTAAATAGTACTTTCGACACTCTTCTGGGCACAAGTGGAGACTTCACATTTCTAATATTAACTATTTTCTTTAAATAGTGGTTTGTAAAAAGAGCCCATTCTTTGGTTTTCTGGGCTCTGTGATGAATACAGCACAGATGGAGACTGGCATGTCACACCCTGGTGTACAAATTAATGTTGACAGGGATATTTTATGCCAATGGATGGCAAGATAATTAAGTCCAAAATAGAACCCACATTGCTCTTTTCCTTCCTCTGCCTTCCCATGCCCACCTCCCCTACTAGTAATGGGTAGATAATTATTTTAGTAGCAAAACAAACCTTCCAATTATTCATTCTTTCTTTCTTGTGGAAAAAAAAAAATGAATTACATTCATTTCATGGTTGTAAATGCTAATAAGGCTCTGAGAGATGTGTTATGCATAAAGTCCAAATAGTAAATTCATATTATTTAGGCCCAATAGACTCAAGGCCTTCAGAAAGAATGCTGAGTCATTTTTGATAATACATGGAGGCCTTAACATAATTAAGACTTCCCTGGTGACTAAAGGGATTCCCAGGTGGCTCAGAGGGTCAAGAGACTGCCTGCAATGCAGGAGACCCTGGTTCGATCACTGGGTTGGGAAGATCCCGTAGAGAAGGAAATGGCAACCCACTCCAGTATTATTGCCTGGGAAATCCCATGGACGGAAGAGCTTGGTGGGCCAAAGTCCATAGGTTGGCAACAGTTGGACAGGACTGAGCCACTTCACTTGGTGGCTCAGATGGTAAACCTGCCTACAATGTGGGAGACCCAGGTTTGATCCCTGGGTGGAGAAGATCCCCTGGAGAAGGAAATGGCAACCCACTCCAGTATTTTGCCTGGAGAATTCCATTGACAGAGAAGCCCGGTGGGCAACGGTCCATGGGGTTGCAAAGATTTCGACATGAATGAACGACTGACATTTACATTTTCATATAATTAACAACTTGAGTTTTTAAAAACTTTGTCATCTTTCTAATCTTACGCTTCTGCATTTCAAGTTGTCCCTATCTGTGAAATCAATAAGACGCTTCTTCTTATGACTACTTTTCTCATTGACATTTCCCTCTTATACTGCAGTCACCAAGTCGACCCAGGTGAAAATACTTCTCAGAATTTGCCTTATCCTAGCAGAATAAAGATGAGGAGGCTTTCAGAACTCTCACAGACTTAGACTCCTCCTCAACACAGTGTTCCAGGAAGCACTGGCAATTAACTGTTTGGTTCAAGAGCACTGAAGAATTGATGCTTTTGAACTGTGGTGTTGGAGAAGACTTGAGAGTCCCTTGGACTGCAAAGAGATCCAATCAGTCCATTCTGAAGGAAATCAGTCCTGAGTGTTCTTTAGAAGGACTGATGCTAAAGCTGAAACTCCAATACTTTGGCCACCTGATGCGAAGAGTTGACTCATTGGAAAAGACTCTGATGCTGGGAGGGATTGGGGGCAGGAGGAGAAGGGGACGACAGAGGATGAGATGGCTGGATGGCATCACTGACTCAATGGACGTGAGTTTGAGCAAGCTCCGGGAGTTGGTGATGGACAGGGAGGCCTGGTGTGCTGCAGTCCATGGGGTCTCAAAGAGTTGGACACGACTGAGCAACTGAACTGAACAAAGGAGTTGAAACAAACTGATTATCACTAACGCAGACAACACAGTAAAGGTAGAAAGAGCAACTCTGAAGATGTATAGAGCCAGAGATATAAAGTGTAACCATACAAAACGCTTCTCTATTCTTCATCTGCCAATCTCACCCCGTCTTAGCCTACACGTACAGAAAGATTCTATTCCACTCAGACGTCTAGGAAGCTGAGGTTGTAGGAGGGAGGGCTGATTATGGGAGAACGTTCTTTTCCTGGGTGGAAAACAAGATGATTTTGCCTAGACTTGCGATCAAGGTGTACCTACTCCAGGAGACACTGCCCTGGGCCCTGACGCCTCATTCATATTCTTCATGGGATGGTGACCACACTCCCATTAATAATCCCAAGGGGATATTCACTTGCAAATCTTAAACCCTTGCTAGCTGAATAATTTGGGTTTATTTCATAACAGTCTTGAGAAAGAGTAAGGAGCAGTCACCATGATTCCTCCCATTTTACCTGCAAGGTAACAGTCAGAAAAAAGGCACTGGCTTGATGAGGTGCATGCTAGTCTAGGCGGAGGGAGAGCCAAGCATTTCTTTTTATTGCTGTGAATTAGTTTATTTCTCCCACAACGTCTACTTCCCTTATACTCTCCCACCCACCTCCTAGCTTCTTATTACATAAGAAAAGCAATGCTCTCCCATAAAGATTCGTCTTCCCTCCTATAACATTGTAACCGGACTTAGAGAAATGGCGCACAGGCTGTCTCTCTCTCTCTCTCTTTTTTTTCCCAAGGCAACCCATTTATCAACCGTTATTTCTCCAGCAATGCTAACAGCTGCAGTGCGGCTGGACTGTCTTCTAAACACAGACATGAGTCCGTCATGTTTTCCACCAACTGAGGAGGGGAGCTGTGTGCATTATATTCGTTGATGTTTGCATCGCGACAGGGCAAAGGGGTACTTTCTGAAATGCTTGTCTGATGTCCCCCAAATGACATCCTGTGTTTCTGTGCAAGGGTGCCCACTTTCGCCCTGTATGTCTCTCCTGTGATCACTTCAGATCCAGACGGGAGAAAACTACTTTAGTAATTGCCGATGTAATTGGCAAGCACCCGTCTCCAGGCTGCGCTTGCGTGTCTTGTCACTTCAGGACGCTCCGGAGTCACATTATTCCCAAGATGGCCCTGTGCATGCCTTTCATTTGCCAATCACTGTTAAAAGTCCCGCACTGCTCTCCCGGTTGATTTCAACGGCCCGGCGATGAGCCGGAGGAAAGGCGGGGCGCACGCCGGCGCCCACGTTGCTGTCACGAGGGGGCGTCTGTATGGGCAAGTGCACTTTTGCTTGCAAACCCTGTTAGTGAAATTCACCCACTCACTCAGCCAGAAAAGGGGGTGGCATCCTTGGGGGTCTTGGTACACGGGCCCCACAGGATCATGCAGGGAACATGGACATAGAATTTCTCAGCAGGCTGAGGCTGAAATCGCTTATTGAAACTGGAAATAAAAATAATGAAACCACAAGATCACAGAAATCCAAGGATTTGAGAGTTGAAAGGGACCCTAAAGAATATCTAATTTAATTCCCCCTTCTAGGATAAAATGAGGCCTGAGTCCCTGTGAGGTTAAGAGACTTTAAAGAGGATAATTTTGTGTTCCTCTTTGTTTTCTTCCTCGAGGGCTTTCAATATTTTGTGTTTGTTTTTGTCTGTATGATGTCTTCTTTGAGAATCAACTCTTAATTTTACTTGATATTGGGATGGGAAAGATAGATGAAAGGAAGGTCATTTATATCTTTACTGTTGGCTTTACGTGTGAGTCCATAATGTCCAGGAAATTCACAGCGTTAAAGAGTGAAGATGTAGTCCTAAGACCCTCCTGAGGTCAGAATGTAAACTTACTGGAAGGGGTCTGGATTTCTTATATAAATATTTCCATATTTCAGTCCACTCTTTTTTCTTCCTATCCCCCTGCACCCTATCTTGTGTGTGTATACTCAATCACTCAGTCATGTCCAATTCTTTGTGACCCCGTAGACTGCAGCATGCCTGGATTCCCTGTCCTTCACTATCCTCTGGAGTTTGCTCAAATTCATGTCCACTGAGTTGGTGATGCTATCTCATCCTCTTAGACTCTCTTCGACTATGTCAGATTAAGCCATGAGGATTCAGAGTCAATAGTGTCCTTAAACTTTCTGTAAAAACTATACATGTCTGCTTATTTAAAAATTAGGTATTTATATATTATCACCAATGCAGGACACATCTGTGAACCCAGGAGATAAAAATGTCTATAGAAATTTCCAAAATCCTGGATCTTGCCTTGTTTCTGCTCCTGCTTTAGCACCTATTTCTAGAAAATTCACTATTCTTTGGAGTCACAGAGCTTTGTGATAAACTGATAAAGATATGGTCCTTTAGCCAGAAAAATAATATATCCACACACAGAAAGAGAATCCTGCTTAGAACTTCTAGGAAATATAAACATCTCAGGTCAAAAACCTTTATTACGGATTGTCTACAAGAAACTTACTCCATTTTTTACAGTGATTTAATAGCTGAACTTGTGTTTGGAGTCAAACTGAACTAGTGGTAGGTCAATTGCTTTTAAGAATAAGATTTTTAGCCAGAACTGATGACTGAGTCTAGGGGAAAAACCAGACCAAGATATTTGTAATAACAGAGATTTCTTGTGGGTTGGCATAAAGGAGACTCATCAATGAAGGATTATGAGTCATTTTAGGTAGATGCACATAAAATTATGAAAGAGATGAAAAGTTGTTAATGAAATGCTTTAGTAAATTTTATTATTTCCATAGAACTGAAAGTATGGGATGTAGATGTGGTTGAAATTCAGTTTTCTGAAATAGCACTCCCATCAAAGGTGAGCCAAAGGTCAAACTACCTGTATAGAATGTGGGTATTTCAAGAAAGGAAGAATTATGTGATGAAGTTGTAATGCACACAGAGTCAAAGAAAATAAACACAGAGCACTGGACCTTGGCAGTTCTTAAGTTTAATCTTTGATGTAATTCCAGATAGAGTTTAGAGGCGGGATCTTGAAGAGGAGAACCCATCACTCAGACGGACTTCAGAAACTCAGAAATTCCATCTAGAATTGTCAAAAACGGAGAGAGCACATATTTCATCCATTTAGAAGTCATTTTATTGAATAATTACTTGTATTTAGTATGAGGTTAGACAAGACAGGGAGGATCACGACCCCAGTTAAGTATGTCATGATTTGTATGATCAATAAGATCATTGAGATCTTCAAGATCATCAAACATACATAAAGCTGTTAAATAATTACAGGAAGCACATCTGAGTATTGGCTCAAAGAGCGAATGACTGTTCTATTTTTAAAATACAACAAGAACATATACACACTCCTACATGTAAAACAGATGACTACCAAGGACCTACTGTACAGCACCGGGAACTCTATTCACTGCCCGTGAGAGCCTAACGGGAAAAGAATCTCAACAAAAGTGGGTGCGTGTATTTGTATGACGGGTTCACTGTGCTCGACACCTGAAATGAGGAGGACTGGAAATCGACTGCCTTCCAATAAAAGGTTTTAAAAGGCAGAGCAAGAAAAGTGAGGGAAGAAAGGGAAGGATGGAGACGTAACTGGAGGACACTGATCTGGAGGAGCTGGGAACTGAGCCGGCTTGGCAGCATGGAGGGCACCTGGAAGACGGAACGGAGTCGGGTGACGGGTGTGCTGTTTCTAGTTTTACCTCGAGCTCTGTTAAAATAGTTTCCTGTCCCTTAAGGGAGGCTGAAGGGGATATTCTGGTCCCGGGCCAGTTACTGAGCAGCCCTGGGGACAGAGGACTTCACGGCCCACCTTCCAACGGGACAGCCCTAGTGGGGCACCAGCCTGCCCAGCCCACCTCCCTCAAGAGGTGCTGTGTTGCAAAGTCAGGGCGCGCCTGACATTTCCGTAACAGATGTGACCAATTAATTCAGCGAAAGTATGAGCCAAGGAGGCTGTTTGGTGTCACGTAGACAAAACAACAGAACGGAGGGGCCCAATCTGTCATTTGTATCCAGCTATTATTTTGAGGACATGTAATTACGGGTCTGGTTTCTTGAAGCACGCTTTGAGGATACCTCTTAATGAGAGGACCAGAGTCAGCTGTTCTGGGGGCGGTGGGGGTGTGCTGGGGGGAGACAACAGTTTCCTCCAGGGAAAAGGATCGCCTTCTTCAGTGGAAAGGCTCCCATGGTCATTTCCGAGGAAGGAGAAGTGAATTAGGAAAGGCTGGTTTTTATTTTGGGGTGGGGTGGGGGTAAGATTTACAAAGCACGTGGTTTATAACGTTTATCCCAGAATACTCTCTGGATTTACCCAAACCATGTCAAACAGATACATTCCATTGGTTAGCGACGTCACCTCAATCCTTTCAAGTGTGAAAGCTGTTTTTTTTTAATGTGATTTGGGAATTCTCCCATGGCATAAGGTCTCTGCCACCCTGGATGCCAGGGCAGTTTTAAGTTTGCTTGCTTTATCTTTACTTTTTGTAAACCTACTCTATCTTTTGGTAAACACAGAAAATCCTTCTTTAATTTCATTGGAAATTTATACGTTTGTAAATGCATCCAAAGAGACTAGTTATACTCTTGAGTATATCTTTCCAGTTACTCAATACCTGGAGGTTCAGACGCGCCCTTTGGGCAACTGGACTTCGCATCGTCCTGTTTGCCAGTCCCGGAAGAAAGTTCAGTTCAGTTCAGTTCAGTCGCTCAGTTGTGTCTGACTCTCTATGACCCCATGAACCACAGCACGCCAGGCCTCCCTGTCCATCACCAACTCCCGGAGTCCACCGAAACCCATGTCCATTGAGTCGGTGATACCATCCAACCAACTCATCCTCAGTCGTCCCCTTCTCCTCCTGCCTTCAGTCTTTCCCAGCATCAGGGTCTTTTCCAGTGAGTCAGCTCTTCACATCAGGTGGCCAAAGGATTGGAGTTTCAGCTTCAAAATCAGTCCTTCCAATGAACACTCAAGACTGATTTCCTTTAGGATGGAGTGATTGGATCTCCTTGCAGTCCAAGGTACTCTCAAGAGTCTTCTCCAGCACCACATTTCAAAAGCATCAATTTTGGGGGGCTCAGCTTTCTTCACAGTCCAACTCTTACATCCATACATGACCACTTGAAAAACCATAGCCTTGACTAGATGGACCTTTGTTGATAAAGCAATATCTCTGCTTTTTAATATGCTGTCTAGGTTGGTCATAACTTTCCTTCCAAGGAGTAAGCGTCTTTTAATTTCATGGCTGCAATCACCATCCATCTGCAGTGATTTTGGAGTCCAGAAAAATAAAGTCAGCCACTGTTTCCACTGTTTCCCCATCTATTTGCCATGAAGTGATGGGACTGGATGTCCTGACAGGAAGAAAGTTGGAGAGATTTTACTGGCTACAGCCTTGGAGTTGATTTTTATTCTCTATTCGTTGTGCCCTCTCTTAGCAATTCACTTTTGCATGGGTCTTCCTAAGTCCAAGAATACCAATTTGGCATGCAGGCTTCCCAGATGGAGCAGTGGTGAAGAATCCACCTGCAATGAAGGAGATGTGGTTTTGATCCCTGAATCAGGAAGATCCCCTGGGAAAGGAAATGGCAACCCACTCCAGCATTCTTGCCGGGAGAATCCCATGGAGTCTGGTGGACTACAATCCATAGGGTCACAGAAGAGTTGGACATGACTGAGCAACTTAGCACACGTGCACACACCAGGAGCAAGATGGCCCAGGATCTGAATTCTCGAGCCATCTGACTGAGGTCAGATTATTAACTTTTATGAACATGGGTGTTTTCATCTGTAGAGTGTGGATAGCATAACTACCTCCTCAGATTATTTTAAAACAAAATGAAATGTATGTAAAGTGTGGACACGGTGAGGTTGATGGAGTTGATGCCTCATTTCCTGCAGACTGTCTGGCTGTTGAGCTGGAGCCCTTGGCTTGACCAGCATCTCTAGGCTGATGACTCCCAAGCTTACCTCTTCTGGTCCAACCTCAGCCCTGAGTTCTAGGCTTGCCCACCCGCTGGGTACCCGGCCATCTGAGAGGGAGCAGCATTAGAGCAGGGTCAGGATTGCCCACGCTCATTCCCTCTGACGACAGTCACTGGTGCAAAGCTCCTCGGTGTCTCAGCTTCCTCCTTTATTCATGAACACCTGTGCTCGGGCCTGTCTGACTCTGTGACCCCATGGACCGTAGCCCACCAGCCTTCTCTGTCCGTGGAATTCTCCAGGCAAGAATACTGGAGTGGGCTGCCATGTCCTCCTCCAGGGCATCTTATCGATCCAGGGATTGAACCCACATCTCCTGTGGCTGCTGCGTTGACAGGCAGATTCTTTACCACTGAACCATCTGGGAAGCCATCCCTCCTTTGGAAGCTGGAATCGAAACACCTGTTTCTGGCTTTAAAAGACTGAATGAATTAATATGTGTGAAATGCTTAAAATACGCTTGGCCCATGGTCAGCACTCAGCGCCTTTTAGATCTCATTATCTCCATTGAATTTCTAAGGGGCATCTCAGGTTTGTCTGTGTTTACTGAAGTATAGTTGATTTTAAAATGTCATGTTAGTTTCGGGTGTACAGCCAAGTGATTCAGTTATATACATAAGTAGTTCTCCTTTTTACATTATTTTCAGTCATGGATTATTATAAGATACCGAGTATAGTTCCCTGTGCTGTGCAGTAGGTCCCAGCTGCTTATTTTACATACAGTAGTGTTCATATGTCACCCCCGACTTTCTAATATATCCCTACCTTCACCTTTCCCCATAAATTTGCTTTCTATCTGTGTTTTGTGTACATAGAAAATGTATGGCCAAAGAATCTGAAGAAGCATCCACCTATCTATCTATTTACAACTGAATTGCTTTGCTGTCCACCTGAAACTAATACCACACTGTAAATCAACTATACTTTAGTAAAAACTTAATTAATTAGCTTTAAAAAAGAAGCCAACAAATCTGGGGAAGGTAGGACCTGATGACGAGGGGAAACAGGTGCCAGAAGAAGGGTCGGTCAGAGCTCAGGTACTTGTTGCCGAGAGTCTACATTTTATATCCTGGAAGCCGACAGAATGTTGTGAGCCTGGGAGTTACTTGATTGAGCATTTTTTTGAAAGTTTATTTTGACAGTCATAGGACAAGGGGATTGAACAATGCATGTTTGAAAGCCAGGACTATTGTCAGTAAATCTTGATGGAAACTATTCAGAATAACCTCCCTTTTGCTTAATTTAAAGTCAACAGATTAGGGACCTGATGACATTTACAAATATCTTCCCTTTTACCATATGATGTCACCTATTAATGGGACTGAGAGTTTATCATCTTCACAGATCTTGGCCAAGCTCAAGGGAACCAGATTGTACAGTGTGTGTCCTTGAGGGCAGGAATCTTGGGGCCTTCTTATAATAGGGATGACATCCCATGTTCCTTAGGAGGGAGGCAAGACTATTGTACTCACCTGTAAAGTGGGCATTATAACACCTTAACTCATGTGAGGATTAAGTGACATGAAGCATGCACTTGTCAAAATACCTGGGAATACAGTCACGCTCACGTGACTGTTTAATAAAACAGAACGCCACCAAACCTAGAGGGCCCACACTCCTGTCTGCTGCGCCGAGACTTAATATATTTCAAGGTTACCATGGCACCTGCCTTCCACTTTCCCTGCCAGGACTGCCCGGCTGGATGGATGCCGATATGGAAGGTAAAAGATGCCCATGCATTCCTGTGGCCCGCAGATGGCATTCTGCCCTGTATTGTTGAGGCAGAATTCAAGGATTTAAGTTTGGGGGGTGGAATGAGGCACCGGGAGGTCATATTCCAAATGTTTACCAGTCAATTAGGCACAAGAAATTTCTGATAAAAACAGAGGCCAGGTTGATCTCAGGACCTCTTGGTGGACATTAACTCTTTATTTACTGAGGTGTGATGAGCTGCCACTTTCCAAGGGCTTATGAGCTGTTGTTGTCTACCAAAAGGTGTGGAGGCGTTTGGATATTTTATCGATTGATATTCAGCATGTGCAGAGTAGGTCTAGACTGGTCCTTTTCGTGGTTTAAGAATATTTGCTGTTGCTCAGTTGCTAAATCATGTCTGACTCTTTGGGACCCCACGAGCTGCAGCACACCAGGCTCCCTTGTCCTTCAGTATCTCCTGGAGTTTGCTCAAACTCATGTCTACTGAGTCGGTGATGCCATCCAACCTCTATCACCCCCTTCTCCTCCTGCCTTCAGTATTTCCCAGCATCAGGGTCTTTTGCAATGAGTCGACCCTTCGCACCAGGTGGCCGAAGTATTGGAACTTCAGCTTCAGCATAAGTCTTTCCAATGAATATCCAAGGTTGAAGAATAATTATCTCCCAAGAAAATTCCCAGGAGAGGGAATCTATTAAACCAAGGTCAGTAAATGCTTGAGATTAAACTATCAGCCCCAGAGGGAAAGGCCGTTTTATGCAAATGAATGGATTTGATCCCGGTCTTTATGATGGAGGAGAGGAGATAAAAAGATAAAACAGCCACTCTCCCCTCCCTACCTCTGTTCTTCTCCCGGGACTGTCCCTAACATCTGTTCGCGCACCAGTTACAAGGCCACAGAGCCCTGGCTCGGCTCTCACACACCGGAAACCGTGGGAAACTGCTTTATTAATTAGGGCGCCTGCCCACTGGAACTATTTGCGTTCATTCATAACTCCTTGACATCCCTGCAAAGTAAATATTGGGGTATTCACTCATCCCAAGCAATTATCTAAGTGAAGCTATATCCATCACAAAGGTTCATAAACTGGGAAAGTCGAGTATAAAAATTCTAATCAAGGAAGCCTACTTCTAATAGCAAACGCCCCGTTCTCACTCATGTGCATTAAGCATCGACACTCGCAGTCTTGGAGATGAGATGCCAGCTGGCGTGATACATTCGGGCACAGCAGCAGGCCCGCTCTCTTGGAGTGTGGATATGACAGCGGAATGTTCAGAAAGCTTTCTTCACATGTTTGAAGTTCTGAGTGGCCACTCCGAGGCACCGTCATCCTCCGGTTCACACCAGATTTGTGGGAGAGCAAGCAGGTCCCGGAGCACTCAGCCCTCTCGCCTGTGCTCAAGGAGGCTGCAACCTGCTCACACCACATGGACACTCAGCAGACACCAGGCTGCTTTCGACATTCAGTGCAAGTCAGGCCAGTGTGAAAATCAGAAGCCACCCGTGTTTCCTGACATCAAGGGTCAAAGGTCTTCACAGAAATTTCTGCTTCATTCCAGCTTTCAATCCTAAAGAACTAGCATCTCCCCGCCCCATCCATTTTTTTGGTCTTAAAATGTGGAACGTACATGCTCATATATAAAATGGATAACCAGCAAGGACCTATTGTACAGCACAGGGAACTCTACTCAACATTTTCTAATAACCTATAATGGAGAAGCTATGGTTTTTCCAGTTGTCATGTATGGATGGGAGAGTTGGACCATAAAGAAGGCTGAGTGCTGAAGAACTGATGCTTTCGAACTGTGATGTTGGAGAAGACTCTTGAGAGTCCCTTGGACTGCAAGGAGATCCAACCAGTCCATTCTGAAGGAGATCATCCCTGAATATTTATTGGAAGGACTGATGCTGAAGCTGAAGCTCCAATACTTTGGCCACCTGATGCAAATAGCCAACTCACTGGAAAAAACCCTGGTGCTGGGAAAGATTGAAGGCAGGAGGAGAGGGGGGCGACAGAGGATGAGATGGTTGGATGGCGTCACTGACTCAGTGGACATGAGTTTGAGCAAGCTCCGTAAGATAATGAAGGACAGAGAAGCTTGCGTGCTGCAGTCCATGAGGTTACAAAGAGTAGGGCACACCTTAGCAATCAAACATCAACAATAACGGAAAAGAATTTTGAGAAGTATCTATATCTGAATCACCTTGCTGTACACCTGAAACGAGCACAACATTGTAAATTAATTATATTTCAACAACTTATTTTTAAAAGTAAATGGCAATCCATTGCCCAGGTCTGTGTCAGCTCCTAAGTTAAACAAATCATTCATGGAAGCCTTTCTTGCTGCATTTACCTTCTCACAGGGGCTTTTTTCTGGAACTGTAACAAAATCGTCCTGCTGACTCTTGACTTTGACACAGAGACTTGGCGGTGATGGTGGCTTCATCCCTAGGTCCTGTCTGACTCTGTGACGCCATGGACTGTAGCCCACCGGGCTCCTCTGTCCATGGGATTTCCCCGGTAAGAATACTAGAGTGAACAGCAATTTCTTTCTCCAGGGGATCGTCCCTACTCGGGGATTGAACCTGTGTCTCCTGCATTAGCAGGCAGATTCTTTACCAGGGAATTGGGCAGCCATTTGACTGAGTTCTTTCTTTGCTCCAATCTCTTCCCCAGCTTTTATCTCTATGGAAAGTGGCCTCCTTAGCATCATCTTCAAAAATATTATGATACTGTTACTGGGTGATGCAGTCAGTCCTGGAAGCTGTTTAAAAACTCAGGTTCTCACGGAAATGTCATCACTTCTGGTTTCACCATTCATTCCTGGGGAGGGATACAAGCACGCAGTTAAGCCTTGAGGCCGCAGGAGACACACGGTGCTGACCGCACCTTTTACCCAGAGTTAATGGTGATGGAGAAAATGATGAATGAACACCCCGTTTCCTTAAGCATAGACTAAAACATCGGTGCAGAATTTTATTTTGGAGATTTCACAGGATTATACGCAGCTAAAAGCAAGTTAACTTCTCTTTCTTAGCATGAGTTCAATGTCTTTTTGAACTTTAGGAGGAGAAATCTTTGAGAGGCATGGGATGATGACTACTTTAGAAGTTTCTGAAAATAAATATTGATAATGATGATTTAAAGAGGCAGAACCATTCTAAGGAAATTATGTAAAGGGATCTCAAAATAGGGTCTGACATGCACGCACCAGGTGACCATCATTACTAGCCTATTATTAGCTCCATAGCTGAAGGGCTCTTGCCTTTTGTTCCCCATGTTGAACGGTGAGATAATACTGTCTGCCTGCCACCTGGTTGTGAAGATTAATGAAAGAATGCTTGCGAGGCATTTGGAAATTTTTTTGCATCAGATTCATTCTAAGTATTTACATATTTTATTTGCTCGAAAGAATGTGGAATTGAAAACATCGGTTGTTGGGGATTTTTTTTTACAACAGTTACACCCTACGGTCTATTGTCAGTCAAATTAATACTGGTTAAGAAATGATTATTGAATCTTTTCTGATGCATTGCATTGTGTAGAACAGCAGTGCTGCATGTCTAAATGACAAAACAGCGATTCTCTGTTGTAAACATGAAGTATTAAGCAATTACTCTTCATTCTGAGAGCAGCTATCAAATCCTCAAGAGGCCTTTTCTATATAAAATAGCAAATCAAACCCGTGGAAAGGTCTTTGTCAGCTTTCAGAATTTGAAACAGCATCTTCTGGAGAAATCTATGATGTTTTTTCAGGAACGTACATTTCTCAGAAAATACAACTTTTAGATTTGCAAAGATGGATTACTGCTTTGTGGAGGAGCCTTTGCAAGGTGTCCGTTGTTGGCATCACACGATTCAAAGCAGTGTGAGCAAAATAAAGTGATTATCATGGTGACATCCTGAATTTCAATGATATTCATTCTGAAGAATATGTGTAAAATCACATAATCTCATTTAGTTGTGAAACCTCTGAAATTGAGTGGGATGTTGTATTCTGAAAGACAGTGTCACTAAGAAATGCTGTGAAATTCAGAAGTTGGCAGTAAGTTGAAGGTAGACCCAGGCTTCCTATCTTCTATAAAATAATTTTCTGTTCATAAGCGTTTATATGAGCTGCTCCAAATCCTGAAGGATGATGCTGTGACAGTGCTGCACTCAATCTGCCAGCACATTTGGAAAACTCAGCAGTGGCCACAGGACTGGAAAAGGTCAGTTTTCATTCCAATTCCAAAGAAAGGCAATGCCAAAGAATGCTCCAACTACCACACAATTGCACTCATCTCACATGCTAGTAAAGTAATGCTCAAAATTCTCCAAGCCAGGCTTCAGCAGTACATGAACTGTGAACTCCCTGATGTTCAAGCTGGCTTTAGAAAAGGGAGAGGAACCAGAGATCAAATTGCCAACATCCGCTGGATCATGGAAAAAGCAAGAGAGTTCCAGAAAAACATCTACTTCTGCTTTATTGACTATGCCAAAGCCTTTGACTGGATCACAAGAAACTGTGGAAAATTCTGAAAGAGATGGGAATACCAGACCACCTAACCTGCCTCTTGAGAAATCTGTATGCAGGTCAGGGAGCAACAGTTAGAACTGGACATGGAACAACAGACTGTTTCCAAATAGGAAAAGGAGTACGTCAAGGTTGTATATTGTCACCCTGCTTATTTAACTTCTATGCAGAGTACATCAGGAGAAACGCTGGACTGGAAGAAGCACAAGCTGGAATCAAGATTGCCGGGAGAAATATCAATAACCTCAGATATGTAGATGACACCACCCTTATGGCAGAAAGTGAAGAGGAGCTAAAAAGCCGCTTGACGAAAGTGAAAGAGGAGAGTGAAAAAGTTGGCTTAAAGCTGAACATTCAGAAAACGAAGATCATGGCATCTGGTCCCATCACTTCTTGGGAAATAGATGGGAAAACAGTGGAAACAGTATCAGACTTTATTTCTGGGGCTCCAAAATCACTGCAGATGGTGACTGCAGCCATGAAATTAAAAGACGC
>SJYT01017386.1:625857-661677 GCA_006410635.1 Cephalophus harveyi | reverse complement strand
ATACTATCTAGGTTGGTCATAACTTTTCTTCCAAGGAGTAAGCGTCTTCTAATTTCATGGCTGCAGTCACCATCTGCAGTGATTTTGGAGCCCAAAAAAATAAAAAGTCTGACACTGTTTCCACTGTTTCCCCATCTATTTCCCATGAAATGATGGGACCAGATGCCATGATCTTCGTTTTCTGAATGTTGAGCTTTAAGCCAATTTTTTCACTCTCCTCTTTCACTTTCATCAAAAGGCTTTTGAGTTCCTCTTCACTTTCTGCCATAAGGGTGGTGTCATCTGCATATCTGAGGTTATTGATATTTCTCCCAGCAATCTTGATTCCAGCTTGTGTTTCTTCCAGTCCAGCATTTCTCATGATGTACTCTGCATAGAAGTTAAATAAGCAGGGTGACAATATATAGCCTTGACGTACTCCTTTTCCTATTTGGAACCAGTCTGTTGTTCCATGTCCAGTTCTAACTGTTGCTTCCTGAGCTTTACTGAATTTAAATTAATCCTAAAGTAGGTTAGCAATCAAGGTGCTAAACCTGGCTTCCCCTCCCATTTTTTTTGTCTACAGAGGCTGTCCAATTTGCAAATTTGAATATGGCCTGCTTGAAGGCCACTTCTTAATACCAACAAAATAGGAAAACAAAGACAACCACTGGGTTTAAACAACTACCTTTTTTTTTTTCCACTGAGAATATAATTGCATGTTTAATCCAAAGATATTTTAACTCACTTCAGTTCTTATTTACTAGTTTTTCTAAAAATATACATACATTTCCTATTTATTAGTTTTTCTAAACATATATATACTCAGTAGGTAAATGTGCTAAACTTCAACCAGGACCCAACCAACAGAAGTTTCTATGTAAACTAATATCCTTCTCTGCTGAATACTTAAGTAAAATATCAACTAAAAAGAAGTAAAACTAGGAGTTTTATTCCAATATTTTAGTAACTCATTTTCAGTGTATCATTTTATGGTCAACACGAATTCAGCCTAATTTTCTATCACTATCCAATTGATAAAAATGTTGCTGCAAAGTCTTTAATCACCAAGAAAGGCTTGATTATATCCACCACCACTAATTCTGAAGAATCAATTGTAAGCTTTTTAGAAAGATTGTCAACAAAACCTGGAAACAGGATATTTTTCTTTCAGTTAAGCCTCTGTCAATCCAAAACAAAAAAGGAATAAGAAGAATCCTCTAATTCCTTGAAAATTCTTCTTCACTGAGGTTTTATTGTATATAGAAATTTCTGTAGTAAGAAATAAATAATAAAATAATTATATTCTTGGCAAAAAATTTGCCAGGAAATTCCTTTTAAGTGTCAATTTCTCTGCTGAATTTAAAATATAATTTGTTTTACAAAAATAATAATTTTCAAATTCAGTCAAAATCCATCTGTTGCACGAAGTACTTCCAGTTGATTTACTTCCTGTGCAGGGAGACCCGGCTGTACCCCTTCCAAAGATATGTCTGCAGCCAAAGAATAACTGAGATCCTGGGAAAAATCTGCTTTAATTACCTTTTTTTTGGAGAAAAGGATGAGATTTCTCTCTCTCTCTCTCTCTCTCTGCATTTGGAACTGGTTACTATGTCATTTTAAAGAACTTGTTCTCAAAGGAACTATGACACAGGAAGGGGGGGCGGGGGAGTGGCACCCGCAAACCGAAACAAACTGGAGTCCTGAGGCTTCCTGCCTTGCCTCTCTGAACAGAACACACTCGGCTTGGTTTCTGTGGCTACGCTGGGCTGACCAACTACAGCTGGCTGCCTGGAGCTTTGGGAGCCCCAGACTGTGTTTGCTGATAAGTAAATGCATTATTGCTTATCAAATCTGCATTCTTTTTCAATGTGCAGAATATTTCCAAATGTACAAAATTCTGTGTTGGAAATATGAACAGGTTTCAGTAGGAATTCCCAGGGAGCTGATTCTCTCTTCATTACACCCAGTTATCCATTCATAGTCTCTTTGATGTTCCTCATAACTGACTCCCTGATGATGATTGTATTATTTCTTCCCACAACAGATGCAGAGATCCATTGATCTGGTTTAAAACTAAATCCCTGGTTCAAACATGGAACTCAGAATTAGGTGTTTTTCCTCTCAAACTTGAGCATGCATGAAAATCACCAGGAAGGCTTGTTAAAACCAGACTGCTAGGCCTAACTCCCAGTTTCTGATTCAGTTGGTCTGGTTTGAGGTCCAGAAATCTGCATTTCTAACAAGTTCCCAGGTGATGCTGCTGCTAGTCTAGAGACTATCCTTTGAGGACCACTGTTCTCAGCAAACTGGCTGTTCTGCTAAGAATATAAACTCACTAGGTGTGCATGGATAAAGCTGGCTTTAATCAGCCTAAGTACCCATAGACTCAGGAGAAAGGATGGACTGTTCCTTTCCCAGGAGAGAGCAGAGAGTAAGTTTCCACGACTCCAAGTGAGAGAAGCTGTCAGCCTTGTCTGAGCATTTCTGCCAGGGCTTCTAGTGGAAGGAGTACCACAAAACTGGAGTGTATGTCAGGGCACTCCCACCCCCCTGGATAAGAGAGGCCTGCAGAACTTCTTTTAACAGTTCCTATGACGAGGAAGGGGCTGGTGTCCCAAGTATAAGTAACGGAACAAGTTTTCTAAGCTAAATTGCTACAAGTCTATGTCTTATACTTTAAATATTTGCACACAAATCCAAATTTCTGGATCATAACTAAATTATACTACCTTGCTTGTACCTTAAGGCCTTTAAGTTCTGATTTAGGAGACAGTGTGTTAATCAAAGGGACAAAGTCTAGTTATCAAATGGTATTTGCATAATAGATCTAAGCCTCATAAAAGGATAGCCCAGAGGGCCCATTCTAAATCTAAAAGAGAAGATTATCAGTTTCAAACACTACTATGTATTTAGTATGTATATATAGACGTGCACATATAGAGCTGGGTTTGATCCCTGGGTTGGGAAGATCCCCTGGAGAAGGAAAAGGCTACCCACTCCAGTATTCTGGCCTGGAGAATGCCATGGGCTGTATAGTCCATGGAATCTCAAAGAGTCAGACACGACTGAGTGACTTTCACTTTATATAGACATGCATTATTACTCATATGCAATTCTATTTGAGACTAAATATTCAGCTATCTCCTAGTTCTGAAGAAGTATTCATTTATCATCATTCAGGGCCATCTAATCATTTATTAAGACAATCCTGAGCTAAGCAGCATGAATAGAGGCTGCCAGCCCAATTTAGACCCTCATCATTTCATTAGGCCTGGATTAATTCAGTCTTTTTCATTGATCTTAATGGATTGAGACAACCCCTACTTTTAAATTTCCATGACTCCTTAGCTTCATAATATGGCTTCCTTCTGTATATCCAATGTCATCTCTCACTACCCACCCACCCAATGCCCAAGGATACTACACTTCAACAACTTAGCAACCCTCCCCTTTCACTGCCCCAGATTAGGATTCCTAAAACAACTAGGAATTAGGGGTAAGTTCAGTTCAGTTCAGTCGTATCTGACTCTTTGTGACCCCATGGACTGCAGCATGCATCAAGTCAGTAACAACCTTATTCAAAAACTTAGTGATACCTCACTGCCTACAGGGCTAAGCTCAAGCACGGTTTTTACATTTTTAAAATGTACAAAAAAAGAAAGAGATGCAACAAAGACCATATGTGGCCCACGCAGCCTGAAATACACATTCTGCAGCTTGCTCTTACAGAAAGTGTTTGCAGAACCCGTTCTCTCCATACCATTTTACATGCTTCAAGTAAATGTAAACTCTCCTATTGTCATTCTGTTTTCTGTTTGTCTTGCCTTCCTAAATAGGCAATGCGGTCTTTTGTATGAAGGGAAATACGAAGTCGACTTCACACAGAGCAGAGCGTACAGGACACAGAGGTCTTAATAAATGCTGATATAATTGAACTGGCTCAGTAGTCTTCAGTGTTCTCAGAAGTAAATTTCTCAGAAGTTAGGTCTCTCCCATGTACCTCCCTTTGGTTTATGTTTTCTTCTCAGTACAAGTTAGCTTTGCTTTAGAATTACTAACAGCATTCCTTGATCTCATCGACCATTCACTTGTGTGAATCACGATTAAATGTATGTTTTGGATTTGGTGACCAAGAATACTCATAGATAGAAGATTTCTGTGACAGGCCTGTGGTAGGTGGCCTTTAAGATGGTCTCCACCCTGCTAGTCAGCCCTTACGCAGTTGCTCCCCTGAATGCATGGGACCTAGTGACTTGCTTCTAACAAACAGAATATAGCAGGAGTAATAGGATGTCACTTCCAAGATCAGATTACAAAACGACTGTCACAACTCACAGACTTAGAAAATGAACTTATGGTTACTGGAAGGAAGGGTGGCAGGGAGAGGTAAGTTCAGTTCAGTTTAGTCGCTCAGTCGTGTCCGACTCTTTGCAACCCCATGGACTGCAGTACACCAAGCTTCCTTGTCCATCACCAACTCCCAGGGCTTACTCAGACTCATGTCCATCGAGTCAGTGATGCCATCCAACCATCTCATCCTCTGTCATCCCCTTCTGCTCCTGCCTTCAGTCTTTCCCAGCATCAGGGTCTTTTCCAATGAGTCACCTCTTCGCATCAGGTGGCCAAAGTATTGGAGTTTCAGCTTCAGAATCAGTCCTTCCAATGAATATTCAGGACTGATTTCCTTTAGGATTGACTGGTTTGATATCCTTGCAGTCCAGGGGACTCTCAGGAGTCTTCTCCAACACCACGGTTCAAAAGCATCAATTCTTTGGCACTCAGCCTTTCTTTATAGTCCAACTCTCACATCCATACGTGACTACTAGAAAAACCATAGCTTTGACTAGATGGATCATTGTTGGCAAAGTAATGTCTCTGCTTTTTAATATGCTGTGTAGATTGGTCACAGCTTTTCTTCCAAGGAGCAAGCATCTTTTAGGGAGTGTGGAACTGACACTGCTATATTCAAAATGGAAAACCAATGAGGATCTACTGTATAGCACAGGGATCTCTGCTCAATATTATGTAACAACATAAATGGGAAAATAATGTGAAAAAGTAACTATCACTTTGCTGTGCACATGAAATTAATTGATTAACTTTGTTAATCAACTATTGTTTGGTCACTCAAACTAGAATTTGATCAGATTAATGTCCATTGAGTCAGTGATACTATCTAACCATCTCATCCTCCACCATACACTTCTCCCACCCTCAATCCTTCCCAGCATCAGGAGCTTTTTCAATAAGTCACTCTTCACATCAGTTGCCCAAAGTATTGGAGCTTCAGCATCAATCCTTCTAGTGAACAGTCAGGGTTGATTTCCTTTAGGAATGACTGGTTTGATCTCCATGCAGTCCTAGGGACTCACAAGAATCTTCCCCAACACCACATTTTGAAAGCATCAATTCTTCGGCGCTCAGCCTTCTCTATGTNGTATTGGAGCTTCAGCATCAATCCTTCTAGTGAACAGTCAGGGTTGATTTCCTTTAGGAATGACTGGTTTGATCTCCATGCAGTCCTAGGGACTCACAAGAATCTTCCCCAACACCACATTTTGAAAGCATCAATTCTTCGGCGCTCAGCCTTCTCTATGTTCCAACTCTCATATCCATACATGACTACTAGAAAAACCGTAGCTTTGACTAGACAGACCTTTGTCAGCAAAGTGACGTCTTTGCTTTTTAATCAACTACACTCTAATATAAAAATAAAAAGTTTTAAAAAATGTCTGTCACTTCTGTCTTGGGGGCTGTCTCTTCTGTGTTGGATCACTTGGTCTTGGGAAGCCAGCAGCCCTGCTGAGAGATCGGGGAGGAGCTCCTTCCAAGCTCTCTCTTGTGGCTGCTAAGGGCCCTCAAATGATCTGTTTCCAGACTTACTCTAGTGAGCCTCTGATTAAAAAGAACACAGACACCCACATACACACACAAACACCCTACATGGGCATTTTCTCTCACGTACAGTCATACTATCACAAATAAATTCACGACCACTATTAAGCCAGGACCAAACAAACTGCACTCTCAGCTTCTAGGGATTGAGCGTGTCCAGGAAGCCTGGTTCATGTGAGTCCTCTTCCTCCCTCCCATCCCCCGCATCAGGCTCTGGTTAGGAGCTACGTTCCCAGCCAGCAGACCAAATTCTTTGCTATAATCATTGAGAAAAGACTGAATCCAGCTTGGAGCTCACCACAACTTTATACCCAAAAACATCACCACCAAATAATACCAATGTTTCATCAGGAAATATCTTTAAAAAAAAAAAAAAAAAGCCACTGAACTCCCAGGGAAGTCCTAGATCCTAGTTTATGTATTTATTTTTTGAATTTGTATTTATTTTGCTTTCAGCTGCCCTGGTCTTTGCTGTGTGTGGGCTTTCTCTAGTGCGGTGCACGGGTGTTTCACTGAGGTGACCTCTCTTGTTGCACAGCCTGGGCTTCAGTACTTGCAGCACATGGGCTCAGTAGTTGCTCGTGGGCTTAGTTGCCCAGCAGTGTGTGGGATCTTCCCAGACCAGGGACTGAATTGGTGTCCCCAGCATTTCAAGGTGGACTGCCAACTACTGGACCACCAGGGAACCCCAGAAAATAGCCTTTCTGTGGGCTGCTCTTCCCAGAGAAGGCTGCCTCAGCAATGCCACTCTTTGGGCGTCATGGCTCTGAATCTTCAGATCCTCATTTTGAGGTCTGCTAAGTTGGTTTTCCCCAGAAATGAGTCCAGACAGCACTGTGCTGGGGCTGGAAGTAAGCTGGAAGGATATGAGCTATAAGCTTCGGCATCAGACAGAGCAGTGGTGGGGATTAAATGATATAATGTGTTAAGTGCCAATACTCAGGGTACCGGACCCCAAAAATGTGCTAAGCCACCAAGGCGATATCACCATTCCCTGCAGCAGGGTGGCCGCCTCCTCATCCACCTCCTCCCCCTTTCCCTTTCCTGCTCCCCTTCTTTCCTTTTCTCCTCCTCTTCCTTTCCCACTTCTTTTTCCTCTTGCTCCTCTTCCTCTAGGCACCACCACTCTAATTGCAGCCCTCTGGCTCTTTACTTTCCGTGCTCTAGAAAAATCTGCTCTCATCTTTTGGCTGAACTGAAAGGATTGAATAACAGCTTTAAGTATGCTTTTCCCAATGATATTTACGCATTAACAGGTATTAACTGTCCGTTTGGAACCAGTCTGTTGTTCCATGTCCAGTTCTAACTGTTGCTTCCTGACCTGTCTATAGGTTCCTCAAGAGGCAGGTCAGGTGGTCTGGTATTCCCATCTCTTTCAGAATTTTCCACAGTTTATTGGGATCCACACAGTCAAAGGCTTTGGCATAGTCAATAAAGCAGAAGTAGATGTTTTTGTGGAACTCTCTTGCTTTTTCCATGATCCAGCGGATGTTGGCAATTTGATCTCTGGTTCCTCTGCCTTTTCTAAAACCAGCTTGAACATCTTAAAGTTCATGGTTCACGTATTGCTGAAGCCTGGCTTGGAGAATTTCTAGCATTACTTTACTAGCGTGTGAGATGAGTGCAATTGTGCGGTAGTTGGAGCATTCTTTGGCATTGCCTTTCTTTGGAATTGGAATGAAAACTGACTTTTTCCAGTCCTGTGGCCACTGCTGAGTTTTCCAAATTTGCTGGCAGATTGAGTGCAGCACTTTCACAGCATCATCTTTCAGGATTTGAAACAGCTCAACTGGAATTCCATCACCTCCACTAGCTTTGTTCGTAGTGATGCTTTCTAAGGCCCACTTGACTTCACATTCCATTAGGATTTGAAATAGCTTGGCTGGAATTCCATCATCTCCACTAGCTTTGCTTGTAGTGATGCTTCCTAGGGCCCACTTGACTTTGCATTCCATGATGTTTGGCTCTAAGTGAGTGATCACACCATCGTGATTATCCAGGTCATGAAGATCTTTTTTATATAGTTCTTCTGTATATTCTTGTCACCTCTTCTTAATATCTTCTGCTTCTGTTAGGTCCATACCATTTCTGTCCTTAATTGTGCCCATCTTTGCATGAAATGTTCCCTTGGTATCTCTAGTCCTTCCCATTCTGTTGTTTTCCTCTATTTCTTTGCACTGATCACTGAGGGAGGCTTTCTTATCTCTCCTTGCTGTTCTTTGAAACTCTGCAGTCAAGTGGGTATATCTTTGCTTTTCTCCTTTGCCTTTCACATCTCTCCTATTCTCAGCTATTTGTAAGGCCTCCTCAGAAAACCATTTTGCCTTTTTGCATTTCTTTTTCTTAGAGTTGGTCTTGATCTCTGCCTCCTGTACAATGTCATGAACCTCCATCCACAGTTTTTCAGGCATTCTGTCTATCAGATCTAATCCCTTGAATCTATTTGTCACTTCCACTGTATAGTCATAAAGGATTTGATTTAGGTCATACCTGAATAGTTTAGTGGGTTTTGCTACTTTTTCAATTTAAGTTTCAATTTGGCAATAAGGAGTTCATGATCTGAGCCACAGTCAGCTCCCAGTCTTGTTTTTGCTGACTGTAAAGAGCTTCTCCATCTTTGGCTACAAAGAATATAATCAATCTGATTTCAGTGTTAGACCATCTGGTGATGTCCATGTGTAGAGTCTTCTCTTGTGTTGCTGGAAGAAGGTGTTTGCTATGACCAGGGCATTCTCTTGGAAAAACTCTTATTAGCCTTTGCTCTGCTTCATTCCGTACTCCAAGGCCAAATTTGCCTGTTACTCCAGGTGTTTCTTGACTTCCTACTTTTGCATTCCAGTCGACTATAATGAAAAAAAACATCTTTTTTGGGTGTTAGTTCTAGAAGGTCTTGTAGGTCTGCATTGAACCGTTCAACTTCAGCTTCTTCAGCGTTACTGGTTGGGGCATAGACTTGATTTACTGGGATATTGAATGGTTTGCTTTGGAAATGAACAGAAATCATTTTGTCATTTTTGAGATTGCATCCAAGTACTGCATTTCAGACTCTTTTGTTGACCATGATGGCTACTCATTCTCTACTAAGGGATTCTTGGCCACAGTAGTACATACAATGGTCATCTGAGTTAAATTCACCCATTCTGGTCCATTTTAGTTTGCTGATTACTAAAATGTCAATGTTCACTCTTGCCATCTCCTGTTTGATCACTTCTAATTTGCCTTGATTCATGGACCTAACATCCCAGGTTCCTATGCAATATTGTTCTTTATAGCATTGGACTTTACTTCCATCATGAGTCACATCCACAACTAGATGTTGTTTTTGCTTGGGCTCCATTGCTTCATTCTTTCTGGAGTTATTTCTCCACTGATCGCCAGTAGCATATTGGGCACCTAATGATCTGGGAATTTACTGGTTGGGGCATAGACTTGGATAACTGTGATATTGAATGGTTTTCCTTGGAGACAAACAGAGATCATTCTGTCATTTTTGAGATTGCATCCAAGTACTGCATTTCGGACTCTTTTGTTGACCATGATGGCTACTCCATTTCTTCTGAGGGATTCCTGCCCGCAGTAGTAGATATAATGGTCATCTGAGTTAAATTCACCCATCCCAGTCCATTTTAGTTCGCTGATTCCTAGAATGTTGACTTTCACTCTTGCCATCTCCTGTTTGACCACTTCCAATTTGCCTTGATTCATGGACCTGACATTCCAGGTTCCTATGCAGTATTGCTCTTTACAGCATCGGACCTTGCTTCTATCACCAGTCACATCCACAGCTGGGTGTTGTTTTTGCTTTGGCTCCATCCCTTCATTCTTTCTGGAGTTATTTCTCCATTGATCTCCAGTAGCATACCCCACGCTCAAGGTAAGAGAAACCCAGGTAAGATGGTAGGTGTTGCAAGAGGGCATCAGAGAGCAGACACACTGAAACCATACTCACAGAAAACTAGTCAGTCTAATCACACTAAGACCACAGCCTTGTCTAACTCAATGAAACCAAGCCATGCCTGCAGGGCAACCCAAGACGGGCGGGTCAAGGTGGAGAGGTCTGACATAATGTGGTCCACTGGAGAAGGGAATGGCAAACCACTTCAGTATTCTTGCCTTGAGAACCCCATGAACAGTATGAAAAGGCAAAATGATAGGATACTGAAAGAGGAACTCCCCAGGTCAGTAGGAGCCAAAGGAAAGTTGGACATAAATTTCTTGAAAGTGTAAAGAAACTCAAGGGCTTCTCTGGTGGCTCAGTGGTAAAGAATTCGCTTGACATAAGAGATGGGAGTTTGGTCCCTGGGTCAGGAAGATGCCCCAGAAGTGGGCATGGCAATCCATTCCAGTATTATTGCCTGGAGAATCCCATGGACAAAGGAGCCTGATGGGCTACAGTCTACAGACTCACAAGGTGTCGACATGACTGAAGCAACTGAGCATGCACGCATGCAAAGAAATCCAAACCTCTTGCAATGTGGTGATTAGTGCCAAAGAGAAGTTGTGGGTAAACTCTCAAGCCCTGGAGAGGACTTGTACTTTAAGAGACACATGGAATGGGCTAAATGAGAACATAAGAGAGCCCATGGCTGCTCATTTGGGCATGTTGGAAACCAGGAAAAAAAAAAAAACTATTCCTCAGGTACAGAAAAAATGACTTTTTAAAAAATATGGTGGTAATATACTGCCCTGCTTGAAAACTGATCTGACTAGTAGTCTGTGACCCAAGTGAACTTTCTTTCCTGTCTCTGTATTGTTATGGCTATGATCACCACATCTCCTAGGAGCTTGGAAAGTGACAAATCAGACATTTGGAGATATTCCTCTAGGGTGAGGTCACTTTTGGTCACTTCCTCAGGGGGTTTATTAAATCAACTGAACAGCTATCCTCAAAATCCCCATTAGGTATCTGGGGACCAGTATTTATAACTATCAAAAGATGTCATCTTCTCTTTTGAAAAACAAAGCAAGATAAAGCCATAGAAAATTTGGAAAAATTACAGAGTTAAATTAAAGAAACTAATGTTTATGAGGCTTCCCTTATAGCTCAGTTGGTAAAGAATCGGTCTGCAATGCAGGAGACCTGGGTTCAATTCTTGGGTTGGGAAGATCCCCTGGAGAAGGAAGTGGCAACCCATTCTAGTATTCTTGCTTGGAGAATACCATGGACAGAAGAGCCTATCAGGCTACAGTCCATGGGGTTGCAAGAGTAGGACACAATTTAGTGACTAAACCACCAACTACCAATGTTTATGAGAAAATTAAAGCCCTCCTCATAGAGATCACCCATGGGGACTGTGGCCTCTGGAATGCCACTTCTTGGTTATTGCCTCAGGGGTACTGCTGCAGCCATCCCCTGGGAGCGTGATAGGGAGTGTGGATCTCCATCAAATGCCCATAGCTGGGAGGGCTCAAGTATAAAAGAGCTGTTCAGACACTGGGGCTAGGATGCCAAGGCAAGACTTTGTGTCGTGTTATTTGGCTGTGTGAGTGCTCCTAAATCTGTCTCTCCCAAGGCTCTCAAGTTCATGAGGAAATAAAGGGGTGACAGCATAGTGTCTGGAAGGGCTATCACCAGGGCTGACTCAGACAGTAGAAGCTCTCACAGTACCAGCTGACCACCTGGAGAGGAATGTTGGCAGCCTCTGTGGAGGTCTGGGGAAGATCTCTCTGGAGGAATAAGAAGACATAAAGGTGGCCAGATGAAGGATATAAACTTTCCAGCTTTGCTGGCAAGCTCTCTAAGGTGACAGGGTTGAATGAGATTTACTAAACAGATCTGGCAAATTTCTATGGTGCTAGGCCACTTTTAAGGTAGCTTAAAATAAAAATAATGTAGGATGTTCTGGACAGAATGTTTACATGCACCCCAAGTTAATATGTTGAAATCCTAACCCCAGGGTGATGGTATTAGGAGGTGGGGGCTCTTGGGAGGTAGTTAGGTCATGAGGGTGAAGCTCTTATGAGTGGTGTTAGTGCCTTTATGAGAAGAAGGCTTTCTTCTCTCTCTGCTCTGCCATATGATGATATGTATGAGAAGACAGCCACCTGCAAGCCAGAAGGAGGGCTCTTAACAGGTCTGCTGGCACCTTGATCTTTGACTTCCTGGACTCTAGAACTGTGAGAAATAATGCTTGTTGTTTAAGCCACCCAGTCTGAACTAAGACATAGAGAATGCCCAGAACCTTGTGAGAGAATGTATCCTTTTGGGTAGTTCACAAAAAGATGAAAAGCTAAATATCTTTTGAGAAAAAATGAGCTTGAATTAGTATCAGAATTGGTATAAAGAATAAAACCAAGGAAACTCTGATTTAAAATCTTTCTTGTTTATTGTCTTTGTTGGAATCTTTCCTATCACCTAAAAAGTTCCCTAATTAATCAGTCAGAAATTTATACTCTGAGAACATTTCATGGGATTAGTAGTTTTGTAATTGTTTCTGACTCAGTTCATACGCGGAGAAGGCAATAGCAAGCCACTCCAGTACTCTTGCCTGGAAAATCCCATGGATGGAGGAGCCTGGTAGGCTGCAGTCCATGGGGTCGCTAGAAGTCGGATGCGACTGAGCGACTTCACTTACACTTTTCGCTTTCACACAATGGAGAAGGAAATGGCAACCCACTCCAGTGTTCTTGCCTGGAGAATCCCAGGGACGGGGGAGCCTGTTGGGCTCCTGTCTATGGGGTCGCACAGAGTCGGACACGACTGAAGCGACTTAGCAGCAGCAGCAGCAGCAGTTCATACGTAGTGTAAATATAAACTATAGCACAAGAGTGTCAAACAATGGAACAGTTTTCTCTCACTATAATCAGGCTTTGCTCTCTCATATCAAAATTGCTGATTTAAAAATTTTTTCTTGCCAGCTTCAAGGTTGCTTGTTACATAATTTCTTATGAAATAAGCCACAGAGCTCAGTTGGTATTACTTTATGTCTTTGATGTGAAATCTGAGGAAGTATAGTTTAAAATTCTGTTATAACTGTTAAAATTGAGATTAAAGTCACTGACTTCCAGGTGACCAAATAAAAATGATTAAAATTAGTTATATTAAAATATATTGCTAAGAACAGTTTAAATACATAGCTGTTACAATTTCTGCTAGCTTAGTTTCTAAACAAGATAATTTGAAATTTTTGATGATTGTGACCTCTTTTATAATTTAAGGAGAACTTAGTACATAGGCTTGTTACCTATTAATAAATTGTAAACCTATTTGAAATTTATGTGGTTGAAAGATAAGCTTTCTTGTGCATTTTGTTACTTAAAGCAGTTCCATAGATGGTTTCTAAAAGAACTCAAAGTAGTACTATTTATACCACAACTTTCTTATTTTCTTTGTGTATACCTGGTGTTAGATTGGGCAGAGTTTAGAATATCAAAGTTTAGGAATTCAAATAACACAGGAGGTTTAAGTATTGAAATGATGCTTATTTGCAAGATTGTCATCTTTGCAGGTGACATATCCTAAAGGTACAAGTAGATGTTTATGTAGATAAATATGGATGTACATATACATGCAATTACATACATTTTTTTCTTTATATAATTTGCATTTTTTTTTTTTTTTAATTCTCTCAATGTGTGTTGTGAACCTGATCATACTCCACCCCCACTGCCCGCCCCGTGCTCCTCTTCCTTCCCTGGGATTCTGTGTAGTATAAAGCATGTAAGAGTTGAGGAAGATTTGGGGGCTACATTTGGTGATGTATTCTTGGGTTAAATCCATTATGTCTGTTGTACAGAACAAGCAACCTTCCCACATTTCCTTTAAGATTAGTATCAATACCTTATTCAGGGGTCTAGATGCCATAAATATGTATTTGCTAGCCTTGTCCAGCAGGAAGCCTTCCCTGATAAAGCTTATCCCTTAAAAATAGCTCATTCTTTTACATCACATCAGCACTTAGAGTTTCAAGTTGGATTTAATTTTTTTTCTGATTGCCATTTTTCAACCATTTTTTCCCCTACTACTTCCCCCAAAATGTTCATTTCAAGGTTACCTACTGTTGAAATGCTTGTCACCAAATCTAATAAACACTTGTCAATCAGTATCTTATCTGTTTACAAGTCGTCAACATTGTGATCAGTCACTCTATTCCCTGGGCTCCACCATTAACATTCAGTGTTTGTTTACCTCCTAATCACATGGATAGTCCTTTTTCTTCAACCTTTCCATACCCGGTTGCCTCTGAAACCTGCTCTTCATTCAAAATCTGCCGTCTTGTTTAGTGAGAGGCCCCATCCACCCGAGATGATACGGATAGTAGGGTACTGTTATCTGACAGATAAGACAGTTAGATGCATCTGAATCCAAAACCTGTCTTTGCCTTTTTGGATTCTCTTGTGAAAATTGTGTCTCTGACTCTAAACTTCATCTGAGGGTGAAGTGGTAACAATTATGTCATAGAATTACTATGAAGATTAAGTAATAATCTCATAGGATTATTATTGTACATATTAATGATATGTACAGCTGGCATGATGCCTAGAACATAGAAAACTTTTATTAAGTGTTAGGCTGTTCTTAATTTTTTCCTAATTGCTTTAGCCAGAAGTCACCCTGGACCATTTTATCCTACAATTAAACTCCATCTTACAACTGTTCACAAAGTACTATTGATTCAACGTTCTAAAATCTTCTAGAATTTATTACCTCCCTATTCTCATGGTTTACTTATTTACTGACTGTATCATTGCCACAGTTTCCCTGATCCACTTACAGCCAAAATAAAGTTTTAAAATGCAAATCTAATCTTGGCTGGGCCCAAATTAAATTCTTCCGTGGCTCTCTGTAGAGTTCACAGTCACGTCTACCTCCACTGTGTGGTGGAGGAGCAGCTTTCCGCTGTCCCTTTCGAGTTAAGTCCTGCTACTTCCCCCAACAAATCACACCTGGATTTTCTTAAGTCTCCAACTGTCTTTACCTTCCCGTGTGTGGTTATACCTTAGACTCTTCTTCCCATTCTCCTTTGATTCATCTGGTTTTCCTCCAGACTTGCCATAAAGTTAGCTCAGGCTTTATCTCCTCTAAGAAGGCATCCTGATGAGCCAGCCTGGTTTAAGTGCCCTTTCTTCCTCTGTGGTTGCCATCGTCATATGCATAGTATGGCCATAGCATGAATTACAGTATTTTTTTCCTCATGACTCAATTTCCATTTCCCCACTAGCCTGGAAACCCCTTGGGAATGTGTTAAATCTCCTGGATATAATATACACCTTATACATACTATGTCTCAATATATGTGTGTTGAATGAATGGAATGTTGAGTAATTTATTATAATAGAGTAAAACTTGAATGAATGAATAATTGGATGAATGGATTAATGAATGCCTTGAATCTTCAGAATGGGCCAGACTGGCAGGCATTCAGTTTTTTTCACAAGCAGTTTTCAACACCTTTTGTCCTTTTCTATCTGCCTAATTTTTACCTTCCTCTACTGAGTTAAGTGCCCAAACTCTGAATCCCTTTAACACCCCATACATGTCTCTGTATTAATACTTGCCAACATGTTCTTAACAGAAGATTGAACTAAATTAATGTCAGGGTCATTACTCAATAGAATCCAGAGTCTAGACTCATCAGTGAACTCTAGGGCCATGGCCTTGTCTGATTTATCAACTATGTATTGTGGATATTATTATTCAGTTCAGTTCAGTTCAGTCGCTCAGTCGTGTCCGACTCTTTGCGACCCCATGAATCGCAGCACGCCAGCCCTCCCAGTCCATCAGTGACTTTCTACCCTTTTTTCTTTCTTTTATTAAACCTTTGTTTCAGATCCCTGTTTCTTCCATATAGAAGGGAGGCTTCTAGACAAGGCCTTAGTTGAGTAGTTAATGACCTCACCTGGACAAGTTCCCACCTTATCTTTTATGTCTTTTGTGTACACTAGACAAATAAAACAGATGAGGAAGAATATTTTCAGCCAAAGAACACAGTGCAGTTGGAAATTCTTGCCTCATGTAGCCATAGCTGTGTTTATTGTTGTTCTAGATAACACATACTAAAACACAGACTGAAAGATAGGGAACCCTAAACACACCACCCTCTTTCTCACGTCCACACCTTTGGTCCTGCTGAGATTGCTCCATGGACTACCCTCTTCTCTGCCTCTTGAGTGAGGAGGAGTTCATCTTTAAAACCTTAGCTCTCTAGCAAACCCTTTTAGGTCTGCCTCTTCTAAGCACATTTTGGGTCTAGCTCAGAGGTAACCACCATATTGAATAATAACCATCTCCTTGCACATTTGTCTTTCTGCTAGGTTGTGAGCACCTTGGGAGCAATAGATTGTGATTATTTCACAACCAGATCTTGAGAGCCAAGCTCTGGGTAAGCCAGACACATAGTAGTCACTCAGATATTTGCTGAATAAATGTGAAGTCTGGTCCTTAGTCTGAGATGATGTAATATTTACAGTCATTGACTCATGATAAAATCCTAAGCCAATCAATTAGGCAATATTAAGAAAAATGACTAAGGTTCTTTGTAGTTCCCAAAGTATATTGAATGCAGTTATTTTAAAGACTAGGTAAACGTTTTGATTGAAATATGTTAGCTCTGTAGACAGAGTTGGAGGTAGAATGGCATAATGGCTAAGAATGTGCCCTTTGAAATCAATATACCTGGGTTGAAAAACAAGTTTTGGTGCTTACTAGACCTGTGACATTGAACCTCTTTCTTGCATCAGTTCCATTGTTTGTAAAATGAGTACAATAATGCCTACCTCACAGTGTTAATTAGAACATGTCAGTAAAACTCTCCCCATGGTTCTCAGCACATGGTAAGCAGTGGATATATGGTCTCTGTTATTAGTGGACCATGTCCCCCTAGGCACAGCTTTGCTGTAGAATTGTGGGATTTTGGTCCAACAGTTATGTTTGTTTTCAAATGTCCCCTGATATGTAACTTTTTTGCAGGTGCTAGGATCTGACCTTAGCCTCCTGCAAACTTGGAGCCCAATTTTACAGATGACCTTAAGTCTCACAGAATGACAGGGGACCCAGTTTGAGTGAGAATTGGCATTTTAAGGACAGGCTTTTTCACTCTCCTCCTTCCCTTTCTACTCACCTCTCTCCTTTCTCTTTCCTATTGCAAGACTTTCCTCATAATGCTTGAAGAAAAAGATGGGAGCATATATAGATGACCATTTACTCATCCAAACTCTGTTCTAGACATAAGTCTTGTGTCCTAGGGGCCTGAACTGGGTACAGGATTGAAACCCCAGGAGCTTCTAAAGTAGAAGTGTGTAGAGCAGAAATTGATAGAGACAACCAAGTAGACAGTTGAACTAGGGTATCAATTCAAAAGTATTGTGTCTACCAGCAGAATTCTGCTGGGAGGTAACATGATGGAAACTTGGGAAAGCAGAACTGAGAAATAGGGTTAAAGGAGGACAGAAAAGAACATATGGAGATATTCCCTGACTCATGGAGCAAAACCCCCAACAGGTAGCATGGAATAATGGAAAGGTCAGAGGCCTTGAGCCCGGACAGGCTGTGGGAGCCTAAGGCATTCCTCCAGCCTGTTCAAGCCTCATTTGTTACATCTGTAACATGGAGATACTAGTGATTGTCCTGTTGTTTTCCTGGGAAGATTCAGGAAAAAGGTGTACCTAAACTATCCAGGCTTTTTCAGGTACTCAGCCCTCAGGCTTGGCTTTGGTGGGGCGGGAACCACCAAGCTAGTAATACCAACAGAGATCTAAGGGGAAAAGCAGGCTTTCCACTTCTGTAGTCTCCAGTCATCCCTTCTGATCCAAGTTTATAAAGACAGAGGATGGAAAATCAGATGAAGCATTGTTGATGTTTAAGAAGAGGATGCCAATGAGCTTAGAATCTGTATTTGTTATGGACAGCTAACCAGAAGATTGGTTCTGATTGGGTGCTGCTGACATCAGTCTCTAACTCAATTCCTGTCTCTAATTTGGAAAAAATGGTGAATGTGGAGTCCTAGAAAACATTTCCCCAGGATAAAGCTGCTGTCTCCTTAGAGATCCAGTGCCTACTTTTCTGATGGAATGAGACACCCTAGTTTGCCTAAACTCTTTTGAAGAAACCATGCAGTTAGGTATTTACTCTCATTTCCTTGATGTACAAGAATGACCATGATAAGTCACAATTATTTGATCAAAGTATACTGAGCATACATTTGTTTGAAAATGTAGTTGAGTACTTTGGATAAATGGCAGTAATTACATAGCATAGCATTATATAGATGATAATGTGAAATTCAGATGCTACTGATTTTATTTAATGGTGTTTAACTCTTTTTTGGGGAATAAATTTAGTTTGCTTCAACCTAAACTTGATTGAGGTGCTTGCTGTGACTGACTTCGTGCTCAGCTAGGGGCATATGGAAAAAAGTCAAAGAAAACTGATAGTCAACAATAACTTCCCTGGATTTGTGTGTGTTTCACACAGCATTAGATTTTTTTTTAATTTTCTGAAGACTGCTTTTACATTAATCCTTCATTTTTTAAACTGTTATAAATATCAGTGGCTAAAAATAGAAAGAGGAAATGGATATTGATAAATAAGAAATGCTCTTGATTTTTGAGAAACTTGTTTTCTTATTTCTTGCTTGCATTTCCAAAGTTACCTGCCAGGCTATAATTATTGTGATCTTTATATATAGGAAGGATCCCACATGACAGAAGCAATAAAATGAGAACATTTTATGATCAAAATTCAGCACAGTTCTTTAAACTTACTGTTTTCCACTGAGTCGTGCAGTAGACATCATAGTGAGTTAAGAGAAAAACATTTTAAAAATGTGTTCTCCACACCTTTTCCCTAAGCG
Organism: Cephalophus harveyi; assembly: GCA_006410635.1. NCBI lineage: Eukaryota > Metazoa > Chordata > Mammalia > Artiodactyla > Bovidae > Cephalophus > Cephalophus harveyi. The sequence goes on along the minus strand of SJYT01017386.1, from coordinate 643,009 downwards.
GGTTGTTTGGCTACTTTTGTATCCTGATTCATTTCCCATTTTCCCACAATTTTACATACTTGAGTGCTGAATCTCTTTCTGCTTTTTGTTGTCTTTCTATCATCAGATAACTGTCCTAAATCAATAATTTGTTTCCATCAGAAATAATTTCCTTCCATAAAGAAAATATCATTGAGGCATAATTATTAGAATAAGCCTCCTTAATACAACTATGGGGAGAATTATGGAGACTCTGAGTGTTAAGATATGTGTTTGAGTCTCGATCCGGCCACTCTTTTGTGATCACTCTTGTGATCTTGGGAAAGAGACATTTTTTTCTGAACCTCCGGTTTCTTATCCATGAAATGGGATGATGATACTTTACAGTGATTATAAAAACTAGATGAAATAATGTCACAAAAGCAGAACTGCTTATAAATTCCAGCTGAAAACCTTTTAGATTTTTAGATCTCTACTGAAGTACAGGGACAGTGTCTCCATCTTTTTTATCCTCAGCATCTAGCAATTGAGCAGGCATACAGGAGGCCCACAGAAATGTCTGTGGAAGGAGTTATTGATATTTTCACAGGTGCCTGCTTCATGTCAAGGCTTCTTTAAACATCTGTGAACTCCTCTGGGACCAACGTTGAAGTTCCCAGGATGTTTCTCACAAATCCTGACACTGTTCCTGGCATACCGGCAGTTGTCTCCTGAGGATTTCAGAATGAAAGAGCAGGGGCCGTGCTGGCTGCACACTCTGCTTCTGAGGGAAGTAAAATCTACCATGTCATATATATTTGGCCATTCTTTGTAATTATATCATTGAGCAGAGAAGTCTTTAAACTTCTCTAATGACATGGAAAACTAGACAAGCATACTGAAAGAATCATGTATAATACTGGGAATGATAAATAATCCCAAAGAGATCACAGATGTTCTATCATAAGTACTTTAATAAACTTCATAAAGCTGTTTCCAAACAAAAGCATATCCTCCAACGGTAGTAATTAGAATCTATAATAGAACCAAACAAAGAATTAGAAGAGATCATTTACTGTGAATAAACACACTACATTTGCCCACCTGCATTTTCTACAGCTTTGTAAAAGACACATGAGTCAGGGTCATGACATAAGAGAACACTGTTCTGTGTTTTTAAAACTAGACCCTGTATAATGGACTAGAGATAGAGCTTCTACTTCTTATCCTGCCATTACTTCATAAAGTGAAGAAAAGCGAATCAATTAATGCCTGTGTGCCTTAATTTCCTAAACTCTAAAATGAGTATTATATTTGCCTTACCTGTCTCTCAGGGTGGCTATGAGGATTAAATGAAGGAATATAACAGATTGCTGGGAAATAAACATAAAAACCTCTTTATCCAGGTGTTTTGTGATGATTCTGGCTATAGCAATCACCCATTATTGATACAAGTCTATATGGTTTCTTTCATAATCTTCAGTGAAGTTATTCCAATTGCCAAAGCCTTCAATTTCAGCTTCTGTGTTTTCTCTCCTAAAGACCATGTTGTTTCAGTTGTTTTAACTTTTTAAAATATTTATTTGTCTGGCTGTGCTGGGTCTTCGTTGCAGTGCAGCATCTGGGGTCTTTAATTGTGGCATGTGGAATCTTTGGCTGCAGCATAGGAACTCTTAGTTGAGGCATGTGGGATCTAGTTCCCAGATCAGGGACCAAACCCAGGACACCTGTACTGGGAGTGCAGGGTCTTAGCCACTGATCACCAGAGAAGTCCCCCCGTGTTATAATCTTTATAAATCTATTGTGAAAATCACCCCCTCAGCTGATAGCTAAAGTGCAAGTTGGAGCTTTGGCCGTTGAAAACCGTAATAATAATGTTTGTCTAGTTATTAAGGAGATCAACCCTGGGATTTCTTTGGAAGGAATGATGCTAAAGCTGAAACTCCAGTACTTTGGCCACTTAACGCGAAGAGTTGACTAATTGGAAAAGACTCTGATGCTGGGAGGGATTGGGGGCAGGAGGAGAAGGGGACGACCGAGGATGAGATGGCTGGATGGCATCACTGACTCGATGGATGTGAGTCTGAGTGAACTCCGAGAGATGGTGATGAACAGGGAGACCTGGCGTGCTGCGATTCATGGGGTCGCAAAGAGTCGGACACGACTGAGCGACTAAACTGAACTGAACTGATGTAAAATTTTCCATCTCCTGGCAAAGAATGTGACTGTCTTGTTCATTACTTTATCATCATTTTGTAGCATAGGGCTGGGCATAAGTCTCTCTCATAATCAATATTTATGAAATAAATGAATGATTCTACTGTATTATTGAGAGATTTCTCCAAAGCAATTTTTAAATTTGTTTTTTCAATTGGAGTGTAATTGCTTTACAATGCTATGTTAGTTTCTGCTGTATATATGTATACATATATCCCCTCTCTCTTCAACCTCCCTCCCGCCGTCCCCGCCCCCTCATTTCACCTCTCTAGGTTATCACAGAACACTGAGGTGAATTCCTTGTGTTATGCAGCAGCTTCCCACTAGCCATCTGTTTTACACATGGTAGTGTGTATATGTCAATGCTACTTTCTCAGTTCATCCCATCCTCTCCTTTCCCTGCCATGTCCATAAGCCTATTCTCTGCATCTGAAGCACACTACTGGTTTCTTTGAAAAATTAACAGTTAGGAAGAAAAATGTTTTGTGTAGATGTGATCAGCCATCAGATAAATACTCAAATTATTAGGTTAAGAACCATATACATGAGAGGCTAATTTGAGGGATACTGTCTGAGCTCAGGCTCCATGTGGACAGGTCAAGAAGACCTGGAGCTGAAATCCAGTGACATCAGATGGCGTGATGGCTCATAGGTGGAGTTGTTTCAGCTCACAAAAGCTATTACTTTTTCTTAATTTGTAGAGTTACATTTTCAAAAAGACTTAAGAAATGTGTTTCTACATTAAATGGATTTTTGATGTAAGTCTTCATTTATTCAATGCATATTCAAATGCTTTTTATTTATCAGGAGTTGAGATACATGTTCAAGCAGACAAAGAAAGACCTGCCCTTATGGGTCTTATTGTAAACCAATGATGCAGACAAATAAACAAGCAAGTATGACTTTTTTGATAAGGACTAAGGGAATGCATAACAGAATCACCTTAGAGAATAGGGTAGGAGAGAGGGTCAAAATAAACTCTCTAGAGAGATGCTGTCTAAGCAGAAAATGGAGGAAAAAAATTGCCAGGTAGCATGAAAGGTGAACACACAGTAGGGCTGGTCCATGGAGTTGGGGGAGGTGCGTTGGGCAAGAAATATTTTATAGAAGTCCCCTGGGATAGGTCACACAGGACCTTGAAAGCAATGTAAGAGTTTGGATTTTATCATAAGACTAACGTCAAGTTCTTGTAGGAATTAAAGCAGGAAAGTGAGCAGATCAAATTAGTTCTTTAAAGATTCTTTCAGCAGGCAGTGCAGATAATGGATTGGAGGCTGAGACTAAAGAGAAGGCAGTTATAGACATCCAGGAAGAGAGGATTAAGATTTGAACTGGATTACTAGCTGTGATGATGGAGAGCAGACGAGTCTGAGAGAGCTCAAGGGGTTGAATTTGAGGGTTACCACAAATCTTTGCCAGGGACATGGCTGTAGATCTGAGTATAATGCAAGAGGGACCATAGGATTGGGGTTTATTAGGCCATAAAATCTCACAAAGACCAAGCTGTGTGATCTCTGAGGACAAATCCTCTGCCAGGCCAGCTTCATGAGTGTACACCCTGTACAGTCACACAGACCCCTGACTTAGGCAAGGTGCTTTTAATGGTTTAACGCCCTATTGTTTATATGTTGAAATTGTTCATAGTTTTTGAACTGGGCCCCACAACTTAGATGGAGGAGAGGGTTTTTAGCAACCCCCTCCAGTATTCTTGCCTGGAGAATTCCATGAACAGAGGAGCCTGGCAGGCTATAGTCTATGGGGTTGCAAAGAGTCGAACACAACTGAGTGACTTCACTTTCCACAACTTATATAGCTGGTCTGGAAATTACCACTGTGGTTAAGATGTGCTAGGTGTTTGTAAAAATCAGCTGAATGAAAGACTTCTATTTGTAAGCACAAGCAGTCAGCCTAGGAGTCACAAGGCAGGCAGGAAGTAAGGCCAACAGCTCCTTAACACAGGCCAGTTCTCCTGTGTCCTGCTGCCTGAGGGTAGAGAGGTCTAGAAAATGTGTGCCAGCAGCTAAAGCCGAGCAGTCACTCCTCGGGGTTTGTAACTTGGTTCTGCCTATCCAGTCAGCTGATTCAGCTATGTTGTCTCTTCAATTACTTCTACAGACCAGTCTTTATTTAATACTTATTTAGATTATCCTGCTGTGATTTCTTTTTCCTACTGTGTTGACTTCTAATTTTGAATACAGGTTACTCAGATCATCTCTGAATCCTTGATTTTCTTTTGTCTTTTTTTTCTATACCAGGCATCATTTTGCTGCATTCAAGTGTCATGCTGTATAATTATTTTTAGATCAAGTATACTTACTGCTTCAATTGCTGAGAGCAAATTATATACTGTATATCCTGTCTATTGTTAGATTTAGGTATAATAGAATTATTTTAATCTTTCTTCATGTTAACTCTTGAATGCTTCTCTTCTATGTGTTTTCTTGCAAAAACCTCAGTCATCTCTTTTGTAGACATGTATCCTTTTTAAGAATTTATTCCTTCCAGGCTGTTTCTACTTCAGACATTGCTGATGGTCAGTCCCTGGTTAAACTTGGTGTCTTGGTCTGTTTGAACTGCTGTAACAGAGGTACTATAGACTAGGTGCCTTGTAAACAACAGAAATTTATTTTTCACAGTTCTTGAAGTTGGAAAGTCCAAGATCAAGGTGCCTGCAGATTCAGTGTCTGGTTCCTGCTTCCTAGCCCCTTTTTATAGTACCTTTTTAAAGGGTACTAATCCCATTCATGAGGGCTTAGTTCTTATGGCCAAATCACCTTTCAAAAAGCCTTGCCTCCTACTAAGATCAGATATTAGGGATTAGAATTTCAATATATGAATTTGGAGTAGACACAGACATTTAGTTCACTTGGCAACCTACAAAGCCAAGTAACGCCTTCATCTCACTTTTAGACCCGGGGTGGTAAAGACCCAAAATGGAAAAAAGCAAGGACTTGAGAGTCACTGAAATCTTGGTTTGAATGCTAGTTTTGCCAGAATAAGCTGTGTTTATTTGATCCTCTTTCTCTTTAACAAAAAAAAAAAAAAAAAAAAAAAGGCAATAATGCCTATCTTGCAGGACAACCTAGAAGAATAATTCGGTTAATGTATAAAAAAAGTCCAGTATACATTAAGTATTCAACAATGGCAGCTACTCTGCAAAATACATTCTGTATTTTCTTCTTAAACCTTCAATAGCTCAAGGAAGACTTGAAATATTCTTATTGTGTATAAGGTAAGCAAGATAATCCTATTTATTTTTATCTACCTTTTTATCTGTCAATCCATCTATCTCCATTTTATAGATATATATAACTTAATTTCTAAGGGTTACCTGTAGTATTTTCTCATCTTTAATAAGGAAGGAAGGCTCTACTTCAAGTTTTTAACTTGAAAATTTTCAAATCTACATAAAAGTTGAAATATTGGTAAAATAAACACTGTATATTTTCCCCTGGGTTCATCAATTTTAATATTACTCAATTGTTAAATAATTACTACTAATATCTGTTGTATGCAAGCCCTTTTTTGTTGAACCATCTGAAAGTGGTGGTGAAGACATTATAATCCTTTGCCCTTAAATACTTCAGCATGTATCTCTTAAGCATAGGAACATTTTCCTACATGACCGCACTATATCACACCTAGGAAATTTAATATAAAAGAAGTCTTCCACTATTTTGTTCATTCCCATCCCTCCAGTAAAGACAAGTCATTAAGAATTCTTGTCAGCCTCAGTGTTAGTTTCAATTCAGAGACAGAAGTTCTCTGGGAGAGAGGGCTTGGTTCTTAGAAGTCAGAACTCAGTCAGTTGTTAACAGTATGAACTAGCAGAACAGAGATCCAATTCCTAACATATTTATGCATATGTCTCTAACGCTATACTTTATTCAGACTAGTTTTGCCTTTCCTTAGCATAACTTTATTTATCATATTCACTTATATCTCCCTCTTTCATTCCTGATTCTAAGATCTTGCTTTTTCCACCTGTGGGAATTACCACACCCTCAGGTTTTACCTTGTCAGTGGACTTCCCAGAAGACATCAGCTAACACCTGTCAGCCTTCTCTGAATTGTTGTTGTATACCTTATATGCAAGGAGATCCAACATGTCCATTCTAAAGGAGATTGGTTCTGGGTGTTCTTTGGAAGGAATGATGTTAAAGCTGAAACTTCAGTACTTTGGCCACCTCATGTGAAGAGTTGACTCACTGGAAAAGACTCTGACCCTGGGAGGGATTGGGGGCAGGAGGAGAAGGGGACGACAGAGGATGAGAATGGCTTGATGGCATTACTGACTCATGGACATGAGTTTGAGTGAACTCCAGGAGTTGGTGATGGACAGGGAGGCCTGGCGTGCTGCAATTCATGGGGTTGCAAAGAGTCGGACATGACTGAGCAACTGAACTGAACTGAACTGAACCTTGTATGCATTACTTTATTGAGCATTGTCTTACCTTGTTGTTCTCAAATTGTTTTATAGGATTTTTATGAGGCAAGATTTAGGCTCCATAAGGGCAAGGTCTTTGAGAACATAATAGATGCTTGACAAATATGTGTTAATTGATGGTTTTATTTTCAGCTGTGTATGTCTTTGAATAACAATGGCATTGAACTGACTCAGCATCTTGAAGCTCAGTAGCATCCAGCCTTTGTCAACAAAAAGTGTTTTTGTAACTAACACATTTGCCATCAATTACACTCACAGTTGCTTTGTATTATTGGCTTTTCTTTGTCAAAGGATATACAGATCCATCATTTGAATTAAGATCAGTAGGGGCATCTCCATTTAGGCAGAGGTTTTAAAGCCAGCTGGATGTCAGTTACCAGGACATTGTTCAGACTGCTGTGTGGCCAGAATGATGCAGATGTTTCAGTAATTGAAGTAGCTGCAGTACCATAGTTTGCTTTGTCATTTCAACTGTATTATTGTTTGACTTTTAGAAAAAGCAGTTGTATGCATCTCCCACTACTTCCTTTCTGAAATCCATATTATTTAAAGTATGAATTGATATTTTAATGGATGTATTGGATCTGTTAACAGACCTGATAACTGTTGACTTAAAACAAATGGTCACAACCTAAAAGTTGAGTTATGTTTTATTTAGTGGTAATTTTTAGGACTTCATGGCTAGAAGACAGCATCTCAAGTAACCCTAAGAGAACTGCACTGAGGAGGCAAGGGGAGGACTCAGATTATATAGAAGTTTGTAACAAAGGGCACAGAGAAGGCAATGGCATCCCACTCCAGTACTCTTGCCTGGAAAATCCCATGGATGGAGAAACCTGGTAGGCTGCAGTCCATGGGGTCGCTAAGAGTCCGACACGACTGAGAGACTTCACTTTCACTTTTCACTTTCATGCATTGGAGAAGGAAATGGCTATCCACTCCAATGTTCTTGCCTGGAGAATCCCAGGGACAGAGAAGCCTGGTAGGAGGCCGTCTAAGGGGTCGCGCAGAATCGGACATGACTGAAACGACTTAGCAGCAGCAGCAGCAACAAAGGGCAGGTAGTCTGAACATCAAAAGTATTTTCTTTAATTAAAGAAAACTAGATATCTCAAATTAAGGAATTTAGTGCTTTTCTATGCATGGGACGATGCAAGAGTCTGGGCTCCCTGAAATCATCCCTTTCATATGCATCTCAGCTATCTGGGACTAATACCCTCCATTTTTCCTCACTGCTCACTGTAGGGAGGGGCTGCAGCCTGATGGCTGCTGGCTCGCAGGTATAAGGTATTCTCCTTCCTGGTTGCCCTCAGGGCTCAGCGATTCACATTTGAGGGCCAGAATCACTGATAAATGTGACATCCTTATTTACTGATATGGCAGGAATACTCCATTTCTGATAGATTTCCTAAAATTGTAGAGTTTAATTATTTCTTAACACTTTTAGTAATCTTATTTCCTCTTTTATGGAAACTCGAATAATTTTAAATTATTTGAATTTTTTTTCTAAAATGCCAAGTAATCTTTCAATCTCTCCATATAGGAGGACTATTTGTATAGTCATAAAATGACTCCATTTTGGCTATGTAATTTTAGTTTAGCTAAGGAAAGGAGGTTCTGTTTAACTTAGTATATTTTTAAGTGTGCTCTTGACCAGAGTTTGTTGTTATTCTCCACGTTCTGATGCTCCAAGTTTTTCTCCACGTTTAATTGGTATATTTCCAGATTTCACAAATAAATCAATTCTCTGAAACTGAATCTGCTCTTTGTAGCAGTTTTCAGGGATGCTTGTCCTGGTCTCCCCATCCCAGTGCTGTGGCAGATGGATGTTTGGGTCACCAGGTGACTGCCCTGGGGCCATAACCTCCTTGCTGAAAACCTTCCCCCTCTCTTGTATTTTGAATTGAGGAAGTCTGCTCTGTTCTGTACACATGCACTTGATGTTTAAACATAAAAATGGCATTTTAGCTTTTTCCATACACCCACCTAAACTCAAATTCCACTGAATTTAGTAGAAGCAAAGTAAATACTATGGTTTGAAGCCAGTCTAGTTCATTAATTTGTCTTCTGTGACAGTCACAATAATTAGTTTGACTGAAATGTTCATGGGTCAACTAGTTTTGAGGACATACTTCTATAGAACTTCATTGCAATAAGTTTAGAAAGGTAAACTAAAGTGGCTCAGTCTATTATAATATGATGCTTTCTCATCACTTACCATTATTTATATTTATCTACTTTAAGCTGCATTTAGATGCCATCTCAATTTGTTTTAATATTTGATAACTTGTAGAACTGTGTTTTGGAATGGACACAATTGTTAGTCAGGTAAATGTCAAACTTGTTTCCTTCTGAATCTTTGCCCTGTGTGACTTCATTTTTACTTTGATACTGATGCTGGGGAGTGATAAAGATCCATTTACATACCTCTTTGGGAACTTGAGCTTTCATGCTGAAAGCTGTTCCTATAACACTTAAATACATACATTGTGGTGAGTAATTTATATGATGTGAGCAGCTTGGCTTTTAAAAATTCCTTGAAATGTTTTGGTATTGAATTTAGATTTGAATAATACATATTGGGTAGAAGGAAAATAGAAATAAGGTTTAAAATAATCAAGATTCACTGAACATCTGTACTTTAATACAAGGTAAAATAACAGAAGAAAGTTAACATTTTATTTTTTGAAGATTATTTGAAAATTCTTTATTTCTTATTTCTCTTACCCCCTTTGTATTTTCTGGCCTTTTTCAAGTCACATTGGGGAAGTCATCTTTTTTTTTTTTTTTCCATGTATTTCTTAAAACAAACTACTTTGTATGAGTATCTAGCTAAGGATTGAAACATGGACATTCTTACAGTACCAAAATAATTTATTTTCTTCTCTCTCTCTTTTGCCTCCCTGCCTCAAATGCCTGGAAAGATAGTTTAAACTTTCTTTTAACTAGATTCTGAAGAATGTTTCTGGTTTTGGCGTTTAATCAGAACCATTTCCCATAGCATGATTCTTGATATTTATCTTAAATTATTTTACTCTAGTTTCAGAGAAAATAAATTTAAGTGGGCTAAAATCTCTCATTGTCTCTCATCAAGCAAAAACCTTCTAAATTCTAATTTGAGTTTTCAGAATGCATTCTCTTTTTTCTAAGTAGCTGTGGGTTTCTGTTACTACCATACATTTTCACCTTTATTTCACTAATTTGGGGTTTTTCTTACTCAGCACTCCTCGACCTATATAAAAAACCTATCCATATTGTCTTCTTCATCCTTTTACTCCTCCTCATCTGAATCACTTCTTATCAAGACCTACATACTAGGCAGGATTTTAGGCCCTCCCTGTGTGGCATGTTCTATACTTACAACAGCCTACAAGGTTTTACAGATGAGGAAACAAGAGTTAAGACTGTGCGGTAGGCTGAAGAGTGGCCCCCAAAGATGGCCACCTATCTCTGGAACTGTGAATATGTTATCTTTTGTGGTAAAAAGGACTTTGCAGATGTGATTAAGGTTCAGAAATTGAGATGGAGTGATTATCTAGGATTATCTGGGTGAATCCAATCTAATTACATGAGTTCTTAAATACAGAGAACATTTCCTGGCTGGATTAGACAGAATTGTGATGGAGGGGGAAGTCTGTTGGCTTTCAAGATGAAGGGAATGGGCCATGAGAACAAAATACAGGTAATTTCTAGAAGCTGGGAAAGGTGAAAAACCAATGTTCCTTCGGGCTTCCTGAAGGAACCCAGCCCTTCCCACATGCTTGTTTTAGCTCACTGAGTTTTAGTTCATGTCAGACTTCTGCCTCCAAAACTAGAAGATGATACAAGATGATACTAAATTTGTGCTAATCTGTTATGGCAGCAATAGAAAATGAATACAGATAGATTAAGTCATTTGTTTATGGTCACACAACTTTTTTGGGGGATATACTATTTATTAATATTTAAATTTCACCATTAAGCAATGAGCTCAAGTATATGCTGGCCATATGTTCAGATTTTTAAAATAAAGATAAAAGGACAGACAGCTTAAAGGGTGCAGTGTATTTAACATTACACAATATATTTGGCAATTATAGAAAATCTAGGGGGTTTTTATACACTTTGTAGCACAAGTGTAGGAATGAGCTCTGCAGCTGGAGAAAAAGACCTTATTCAGGACTGAACAGAGGTCCTTGGTTGCTGACAGAATCTCCTCTTGATTTCAGACTTGAGACAAACTGAGGGGTCTGGCAGTATACAAAAAACACTGAATTCAACTCAAATAATAACAGGACTGGTAAGGGCTAGTTTGGATTATGGGGGCCAATCTGAAGGGAGCAGGGTTAACTGGAGCTCAATTCAGGACCCATAGATTAGAGCAGCAGTAGATTAGAACAGAATGGTGGTTACAATCCTCTAAACAAGTTCCTAAATCCCAAACAGGGTGATCACACAAGTTTTTGAGTTGGAGCCAAAACATCCTTGCTCATTGATGTATCTGTCCTTCCTCCATGCCATACTGCTGTTAGTAGCCAGGGCAGAGAACAGCTGTTTTTCTCAGCACATCAAGTATAAGCAAATCTTCTTCCATCATGCTTCTTTCCAGACTCTGGGCTGCTAATTCATCTGTGCTCTTCAATATCTAGCACAGTGTACACTTCTTAATAGAACCCAGGCTATGAATGATAATATAAAAATTCACACAATCTATGTGAATAACCTATAGTACTCTGTTAACCATGAGTTTGAAAAGTAAGAGATGCAAACTGAAAAACATTAGGAGAACCTTTATCTCTTTTATGGTATTTGCTAGAGTCGGATACGACTGAGCAACTTCACTTTCACTTTTCACTTTCATGCATCGGAGAAGGAAATGGCAACCCACTCCAGTGTTCTTGCCTAGAGAATCCCAGGGATGGGGGAGCCTGGTGGGCTGCCGTCTCTGGAGTCGCACAGAGTCGGACACGGCTGTAGCGACTTAGTAGCAGCAGCAGCAGCAGCAGCAGCAAGAAAAAGGCCTTTGATTCAACATTGTTACAAGAAGAGGTACATTCCATTCTATTATAATACACTTGAGCTTAAAATTACAATTTAGTATCCAGTTTGTGTCACAGGTCGCAGCTAAATTTCATACCCCACACGATTTCGCCACTCTCCTTATTTAACTGTCTTTCTGTTGTTCTACATACAGAGGAAAAAAGTGATTTGTAAATATTGACTAGACAAAGGACACTTTAGAAAGGATTCCAGGAACTCCCTGTGCTTTTATTACCATTATACTGAAGTTACCTTCTAAAAAGTTGAAGATTGTAGCTAAAAACATGCCAGTAGCTTGTACACCTTGAGAGATTGTTGTGCTGCACGTTAAAACTCAGGGCAGAAAATAGTGCTAGAGCAGTATAATGAAGAAAATTAGCTGACTGAAAAAATTTTATGTGGTACCAACCATCTTGTTTTGTACAAATATTTATGAAATAAATTATCTTCCTTTCTACTATGAGAATTCCTGAAAATTATGTTTGAAAGCTGAATAATAAGCTTCGAGGTAAAGGATTAACAAATTCATAACTGTTTTAAAGAAGGCAGTGGCACCCCACTCCAGTACTCCTGCCTGGAAAATCCCACGGACAGAGGAGCCTGGTAGGCTGTCCATGAGATCGCTAAGAGTCGGACACGACTGAGTAACTTCACTTGCACTTTTCACTTTCATGCATTGGAGAAGGAATTGGCAACCCACTCCAGTGGTCTTGCCTGGAGAATCCCAGGGACAGGGGAGCCTGGGGGGCTGCCGTCTGTGGGGTCGCACAGAGACAGACACGACTGAAGCGACTTATCAGCAGCAGCAGCAACTGTCAAACAGCTTTTCTTCTCTAAGAATAAATACTGGAATGGAATACTAAAGGAAATAATGAACTACTTATTTATTTAAGAGTTCTTTTAAAATGGTGTATGTTCTATATCCATCAGTGACAATTAAAATAAGACCTCAAAATTCTCTCTGAATTTGAGAGAGGGCTTTACTGAATCCTCAAGATTTAATTTTTGTTGAATGATTCCATAACCACTTGTGGTAGGTACTGCCATCTTCCTTGGCCCTGACCTTGAGAACTGAGGAGGTGATTTCCTTTAAATACAAAGGCATCTTCCTGTCAGCATAGAGCTTTAACAATAAAAAGGTATTAAAAACAATCAACTATCTTTTATTTTTTTTAATTTCTAGTTACAATAGTTCAGCAAACAAAGCCCATAGTCTAGGTCCTTCATATGCTGTGTGTGTTAGCCGCTCACTTGTGTCCAGCTGTTTGTGATCTCATGGACCGTAGCCTGCCAGGCTCCTCAGTCCATGGGATTTCCCAGGCAAGAATACTGGAATGGGTTGCCATTTCCTTCTCCAGGGAATCTTCCTGACCCAGGGATCAAACCCATGTGTCCTGCATTGCAGGTAGATTCTTTACCAGATGAGCTACAAGGGAAGTTGCTCACTTTTTATAATTTACAAAATTGATACATGAACCACGATGCCGAACAAGAGATTGGCCATGGTGTTCCAAGTGGAAATGGAGTAACAGTAATAATGAGGATCATCTCCTCTTGGTTTTGACAACTTTAGAAGTTGTCAGAGGTTTGCAGAAGTTTGTTAAAACTTCTGTCAAAAGTGGCAAAAGTTTTTCCTTGAGATTAACCTGGGGATTCTTTAAGATGTAGAGTCTTGGGCTCTTTGGAATTTAACATTTTATAGCTGGAGCAAAGAGGAAATAAAGGAACATAGAAATAAATACCTAGTCTAGTCCAAGGGTGCCTTTTCTCCAGATAACTCTGAGTAAATTTATTTACCATATAGAAATGCCTCCTGCCATTATACATTTTGAGGATAATTATTATTTATTTGAATATCAGTTTCTCAATATCTTCTTTCCTATGTAAGGTTGACGTTTGTGTGTCTTTGCTTTCTTTCAAGCTATGATACTACTACTACTACTACTACTACTACTAAGTCGCTTCAGTCGTGTCCGACTCTGTGTGACCCCATAGATGGCAGCCCACCAGGCTCCCCCGTCCCTGGGATTCTCCAGGCAAGAACACTGGATCTATGATAAGCTTCAGTAAATACAGTACAGTGTATACCCAGAGATAAAGGTATTCTATTTCTAGGCATTTGAATGACAGCAACTTCCTATTTTAAAACAAAAGAGCTGACTTTTTTCAAATGCCCAGTGATGCCAGTGCTACTGATCTCCCATTGCCCTGACTTTTTGATGCCTAGGTTGGGTAAGCAAATCCAGTGAGGCATCTATGCAGGCTGGCCAACATGTCTCTGCTACTGCTTCCTTCAGAGTTATTAAATTGGAAGAACCTTAGTGTGTAGATCTGTTGTTTTTGCTGCTTTGTATCCATTCTTCCTTCTTCTGTTAGCCACATCCAGATTATTTTAGGGAGAGGTCACCATTGCCCCAGAACATGTTATTCAGATAGAGGTGATTTTACTCCTTGGTATCAAGGCGAGTTGGGTCTGTGTATCAGATCTGACCATCCTGTGTGGTTTATCTGCTTGGCTGTGGTGATTTCTCCAAGGATGGGCATGCGATCCAAGATACTCAGTATGTCTACGGGGTCTGTAGGTCATTTACTGATACTAGTGGGAATGAGACATCCGTTCTGCTGGTTGCTAAGCTAGCATGCTGCTGCTAAGTCGCTTCAGTCGTGTCTGACTCTGTGTGACCCCATAGATGGCAGCCTACGGGCTCCTCCATCCCTGGGATTCTCTAGGCAAGAATATTGGAGTGGGTTGCCATTTCCTTCTCCAATGCATGAAAGTGAAAAGTCAAAGTGAAGTCGCTCAGTCGTGTCTGACTCTCAGCGACCCCATGGACTGCAGCCCATCAGGCTCCTCCATCCATGGGATTTTCCAGGCAAGAGTACTGGAGTGGGGTGCCATAGTAGGTTATAAACCTAACACTGTTGAGGACAGTCTTAATACCACAAAGGTGCACGTGTATCCTCAGTCACTCAGTGACTCTTTGCAACCTCATGGACTGTAGCCCGCTAGACTTTTCTGTCCATGGAATTCTCCAGGCAAGAATACTGGAGTGGCTTGCCATTTCCTGCTCCAAGGGAATCTTCCCAACCCAGGGATCAAAGCTGCATTTCTGCATTGGCAGGCAGGCAGATTTTTTTTTACCACTGTGCCACCTGGGAATCCCCACCTCAAAGATGAGCCTGCTGTAAAATAAAGCCCTGAGTCAGTTGGGGCTGAGGATGGAGACACATTTCTAGTGCAACTGTTAGAGAATGTGGATCCAGCTGCAACTTTTTCCTGAATTATGTGAACCCAAAATTCTTTCTTCCTTTTATCTCTTGGTGTTACATTTCCCTCACTTGGAACTGAGCCAAGTCCTAATTTGATTATGATAAGGGTAATGAGTCACATTCTAGTTGTATTCCAAGGAGCCCATGTGTGTTAGTTGCTCAGTCATGTCCAACTCTTTGTGACCCCATGGACTATAGCCCACCAGGCTCCTCTGTCTAGATTCTTCAGGCAAGAATACGGGAGTGGGTAGACATTCACTTCTCCAGGGGATCTTCCTGATCCAGGGATTGAACCCAGGTCTCCTGCATTGCAGACAGATTTTTTAATCTGAGCCACCAGAGAAGCAGTCAACAATCCCCAAGTGAATCAGGAATCAAATGACTACCTTACTCAGTACAAGAAATAGACTCTGCTATGGTGTCTGCAATATTGTATTTTTTTGTGCCCACAACAGATACTGCTAATCAATCAATATGGTGAACTCTGAGTGCTGTATGAGGCAGCATTATTGTAGTCCAAGAAGGTAGAACAGCATAAAAATGGTTTAATTATATTCTTATATTCTGTGATCAGAAAAAAGAGATACAATGTGGGCATCTATAGATGCTTCCAAGAATCACGAAGGTGCCACTTGCTTGCACTGAGTGGTAGATACCATCTGATCTCAGGGGTCATGGAAGACCCTAGAGTTTGCTCCCAAATCATGTTCAGCTTCTATTTGGCACTCTCTGACTCCTGAAAATTTCCATCAGCACCTCAGTGTTTGTCTCGGTGGTTGTCTATAATATATGCATAAAACATTTATGAGAAATTTATTATGGTGGCTTCCTTTGGGGAAAAGGTCTGGAGAAAATGGAACAGTTGACTCTTATTTTTTATTTTATCATTTCTTCACAGTTGGATTTTTAAACTGTGCTTAAAATTGAAACATAAAGGGCTTAATTTTCTAACTTTATACTCAAGTTGTTTTATTTTTAAAAAGGCAAGTGGATAACCTGTTTATTTCTTAATCTTTGCATTAAAAAAGCATAATAAGTATCATAGAACGTGCTCATTCATTGAAACAATGTTTGAGCCTCCACTTTGTACTGAGCTCTGTTCTAAGTCATAGGCACAGCCATGAGCCTAGTGGACAGTCTCTGCCTTCATGAAGCTTCTATTTCAGTGTCCAGAGCTTTTCTAAGAATGTCACTTGAATTTGCTCATTTGCTTTTATCACAGTGCTGGGATAATGATTTTATTTTACAGAGGAGGAGGCTATAAATGTAGAGGTGCTAATTTCTTTGCCCCAGGTCACACAGTAGTGAGTGGAGGAGGTGGAATTTGACTAGGGGAAGTCTGACTTCAGCGTCTGCTGAAGACATTTATTGGAACAAATAAATGCCTCCCAGTGTCTGGGAGCAAACCTACAGTTCAGTTCAGTTCAGGGAATAAAAAGGTAGGAAAGATGAGGGTCTCCCTGAAGGGGCTGGTGGTCTAGTCCAGTGCTTGGTAGGATGGAGGGATAATGTCTCAACTAGAGGCAAGTTCTGGGGAAGTTAGGAGACAGACTGAAACCAGACACATTCCAAGATTATGTCTACATAGGCTTTAGGAAGAAGGAATGTTCAGTTCAGTTCAGTTCAGTTCAGTTCAGTCGCTCAGTCGTGTCTGACTCTTTGTGACCCCATGAATCGCAGCACGCCAGGCCTTCCTGTCCATCACCAACTCCCAGAGTTCACTCAGACTCACCTCCATCAAGTCAGTGATGCCATCCAGCCATCTCATCCTCTGTTGTCCCCTTCTCCTCCTGTCCCCAATCCCTCCCAGCATCAGAGTCTTTTCCAATGAGTCAACCCTTCACATGAGGTGGCCAAAGTACTGGAGTTTCAGCTTTAGCATCATTCCTTCCAAAGAAATCCCAGGGCTGACCTCCTTCAGAATGGACTGGTTGGATCTCTTTGCAGTCCAAGGGACTCTCAAGAGTCTCTCAAGAGTCTTCTCTAACACCACAGTTCAAAAGCATCAATTCTTCCGCCCTCAGCTTTCTTCACAGTCCAACTCTCACATCCATACATGACTACTGGAAAAACCATACCCTTGACTAGACGGACCTTTGTTGTCAAAGTAATGTCTCTGCTTTTGAATATGCTATCTAGGTTGGTCATAACTTTTCTTCCAAGGAGTAAGCGTCTTCTAATTTCATGGCTGCAGTCACCATCTGCAGTGATTTTGGAGCCCAAAAAAATAAAGTCTGACAG